>BMAO01023468.1:0-19864 GCA_019973975.1 Trichonephila clavata
AAAATAAGTGTTTACATAAAAAACTGTTTTAATAGTTAATTATCTTAATACACTTATCTTGCATTATTAATGTCTACATTTTTAAATTTCAGAATCAAAAAATACTAACGCACATATGTACATTGGTAAAAGTGTCTATTTATTTTAATTTTTTAAATTTCAGACTACCTTTTTTTTAAAGAAAAAAAGTAAAGATTATCAGTTTTATTATGTTTTTCAAAGATAATATGCAGGTATTTAATTCAAAAACTTGTTAATTATATTTTTTCATTATTTTATACATTTAAAATATTTTTCACATGCAAGAAATACTTTTATATGACCAGCACATCATACACTTTAAAAAGAAATTGACTTTTGCAATTGCAGTTTTAAGAATTGTGCATATTTTTCAGAATCAAAAAATACTAACGCACATATGTACATTGATAAAAGTGTCTATTTAGTTTATCTTTTTAAATTTCAGTCAACCCTTTTTTTTTTAAAGAAAAAAAGTAAAGATTATCAGTTTTATTATGTTTTTTCAGATAATATGCAGGTATTTAATTCAAAAACTTGTTAATTATATTTTTTTCATTATTTTATACATGTAAAATATTTTTCACATGCAAGAAATACTTTTATATGTGATACATAAATGAAAAAAAGTATTACAAAATTACATTATGTTTCATAAAACGAAGGAAAAAATATTTTGAAGTTAAAATTAAACTTTCGTAACTTTAAAGAATGCTTGAAGTATAATTACACTGTAAACATTACATGGAAATATGGGTTCAACACATCAAAAAATTTCATACAACTATGAATGATTTATAATTTTAGAAATAACATTTTGTAACATTTATAACTACCTTTCTATTCGAAAAAAAATTGTGTGGAACCATTAGCCTGTGCATTAAATATTATATTTAAAGCACAGTTTCCAGAGTGAGGGTGAGGACCCTGTTCCACGTGTCACTCCACAGTACGCAAAATAAGTGTTTACATAAAAAACTGTTTTAATAGTTGATATGTATACACTTATCTTGCATTATTAATGCCTACATTTTTAAAGCAAAAAAGTAAGTACCATCCATCAACAATACACAGAAACTTGGGTTAAAACACACACAAGGTCCATGAACCATTGTAGATTCGACAACTTAATGCATTTGAGAATCAAAAGGGCATCTTACACTGTAACGTATCACAAAAGCTTAAAGTAAAACTTTACGAAAAACAACATAATTAAAAGAACATTGATAAAGAAAAAGTGACATTTTATTAATATGATATTATGTGTGTTTATAAAACCAACTGAAGAATACTCTCATCATATCCAAAATGCTTTCCAATGAACACGTCATCCGTCAACAATACACAGAAACTGTGTTAGATAAAAAAAGCAAAAAAGTAAGTACCATCCATCAACAATACACAGAAACTTGGGGTAAAACACACCACAAGGTCCATGAACCATTGTAGATTCGACAACTTAATGCATTTGAGAATCTTACACTCTAACGTATCACAAAAGCTTAAAGTAAAACTTCACGGAAAACAACATTTTTTGTAAAAACTCTATTTGAACCATTTAATTTCCCTTGTTTCTTCGTGTCGTTTACCAAAACGCGAACGTAATGCATGGATGTAGCTCTTGAGAAGGCAACATACAACATCCCATGAGAAAATACTGGCTGGGGCAAATATATTCCTACTTTTTGAAGAGTCTGTCCCTGAGATTTATTAATGGTCATAGCAAAACCAAGCCGAACTGGAAACTGTCGCCTTTGAAGTTGGAAAGGTAGATTGCTGTCAGAAGGATGAAGCGTAATTCTCGGAATAAAGCACTGAGCCTTTTGTATGCCCAGTCAAAATTTCAGCATCTATTACATTGGCATCAGTTTCCGAATAATCAAACGCGTTCCATTACACAGTCCTGCAGATGGATTAAGTTCCTGAGCAACATAATCACGGCTCCTACTTTCAAATTAAGTATGTGTGTGGCATTCCAGAAAAGTTATTCCGTGATGAAATCCAGTTGAAAATTGTTCTGTTCTTCTTGATCTTCAGAAATAATGCTGTCTGCGCTGAAATATGTAACATTCTGGCCTGGAAATCTGCTAAAACTTGTTCGTTGATTTCAGAGAATCCTCATTCTTGGGGCATAAAATAGCCTTTCCCGACAGATTTTCCATATCAAAAACAGATGATCCAAAAATTTCATCAACAATGGACTCCTTCACGACACATTCTTCGGGAATTTCCACAATATCTTCTCCTAATTGGCAGTCATTCTTCAAAGTTCCATTGCCGAGATGCAGAAGCAACTTGCAAAATCCTGTTCATGGGGTTCAGTTCTCATATTCCTAAAGAGTGAAAATTGCTTGAATGAGCTCCAAAGAGTGAATCTTCAAGCAAGTCTCAACAATTGCTGTTCTATTAGCATGTACTGCAACAGGTAAAATCTGTCGCCAGTCGCCACCAAGAACAAAAACCTTGCCTCCAAACGGTACGTCTAAGTCCATCAATCTCTGAAAAGCCTGTCAACTGCACTCAAAGCATGATGAGAGTCATAGTGCACTCATCCCAGATAATAATCTTCGCCGCCTTAAGAAATTTCCCTCTTCAGTGTTATGACGAACACCACATGATGAATTATCCAGAATGGGGACCGTAACTTGAATCTGAATGCGCTGTTCTGCCGCCTTCCAAAATATATAGCTGAAATTCCAGTCCATGCAACAGGAACAACAATTTCCCCAATCCTCTTACTGAATGAATTATGCATTGAATAAAAAACTTTTGCCGACCCAGCAAAAGCATTCACACAAAATGCCTTAGATGAAGCCTCGTCAACATCTTGGATTGCAAGAATAACTGCATCGAAAATTGTACGCTGCTCCGGATTCAACATTGACATTAGTCTCTCACCTTCTTGCCTTTCTTCTTCTAACTTGTAAAAATCTGTATTGACATATGCGTGAGAAATGGCAGTTCTGGCAATCCAATGCTCATGAGGGTCATGTTGTGAGCATGAAGTTGATCGGCTATGTTGTGCAATGCAAGATCTACATTTTGCTGCACTGAGGTGTGGAACTCAAAATCTTCAGACAAATAAGATTTGAATTCTTCCAAAGTGCCAGAGTGATGTTGGATTACAAAAAACGCAAATAAAAGTAAACAACTGCCTTAACTTTGATGGCATTTGAAAGCTACATGCCTCCCTCAAGCAGTTTCTCCACTCACCATCATCTTCCAACAAATTCCTAACACGACACGCCTCTTTGAAAGAAATCATTTCAACACCCTCAAAGGTTCGTAACTCTTCAAAAGACTTAGCTCCCGGAACATGAAACAGAAGCATCCGTAGATGAAATCGTTCAATGTCTTTCGGACTAACAGAATATAACCTTGACACAATTCGTCTCCCAATCGTACACGTCTCTCCCATTTATTGTTCTTCCAAACAAAATGCTTCGGAATGTCAGCATATATGTATCTGTTGGCATCAGGATCCGTTCTGTTCAATTCAAACCAAGCTGTCAGCATGGTATTCCTTTGAGCAGCTCTTTCCAGTGCTTGACGCTCTTCATCATCCAAGAAGTACACCGGCTGCATGTTTGGCAAATGCACTGGCAAACGAATGATTGCATGGGATTTCTCGTGCATTTTCTTTTCTAGAAGTCGCCACATTGCTTCAGGCGCAGATACATATCTTGCATTCAAAAAGGTCTGTATCTCATCCCATGTAATTAGCCCCTGGCCATTGTCCTCGAAGACAACCTTTGCACAGTCATGAACCTTGTAAACGTACTTGAAGATATATTTGACGGACTTCAGCGAACTGCAGATTTCCACATTAATATGGGCATTGTATTTTTTGGTGAGGTATGGGTTATACGGCCAATCCACCTATTATCAACAACATTGCCATTTATCACAATATGATTTGCGTTGTCACGACGCCTATACATTGGATAACCATTGATGTTCTCAGCAGTTGTTTCTCTAAATTGCTTGGGTATCCCTTTGTGCAAACACCATCAACGATACATGGAGCATTGGGGTTCAACACACCACAAGGTCCATGAATCATTGTAGATTTGACAATTTCATGCAATCTAGGATCCACTGTCTTGTCTGGCAGTTCTGCTGAGACTAACCGATCGATGCTCTCCGGGTCCCTTATTTTATCCTCTTCTGCTAATATGAGCAATAGATGCATGTGCGGTAGTCCTCTCTTCTGAAACTCTATGACATGAATGTCTGCAACTATGCGACCAAAAATACGTTTTTTTCAAATCTTGCAAAAGTGCTTTCTTCTTGATGTCGAAAATTCTGGCAACTAAGTCGGGACGATCATGAGGCTTTTGTCCAGGAAAAAGGTTGTCTTTGATCTCTTTCCACTTTGGGTTGCAAGTGAAAGTCAAAAACAAGTCGGGCTTACCAAAATCTCTAACAACCGACATGGCATCCTGAAAGTTCTGTTGCATTGCTCTAGGACTTCCAATGAAACTTGATGGCAGAATGAGGGTAACACCTGCCTTCATGCCAGCTTCGGTAGCCAGAGCATTCACGTGGTCAGCAAGACCCAAATACGATTCAACTCGCAGTGTTCTCTGATTGTGACGAATGAAATTCAAACGGTTACCCTCAACCTTAACATAAGAATCCACAACATACTGCTGCATAAGCTTACCTCCATACAAAATAGGATTGAAAATATCTTTCCTAACTGATAAACGGTGCACATAAAACTGTAACTCAGTAAAACTTTGATGAACGCGAAAACCTTTCTCACCACATGGAAAAAATAAAACGTAAGTCATTGGATCGCAGTTAGGATTGAGAGTATTAATCCTGAACAGTTGGCGTTGTTTGGGATAAATGCAGATATCCCGGTTATTTGGTGGAATGCCATCAGAGCTTTTAAACACCATTACAACCTCATTTGTTTTGGGAGCATTATATCTTCCTCTGTGCTGGTCAGAATCAAGTCTCTTATCACTGATGTACATGGTAACGTTTTCCGACGCCTCATGTCCTTCTTCACGAATCACCTGCTGCTCCAGTTCCCACATCATTTTGTACGCAGCAGCAAAAGGGTTGACTCTTCTAATTATCTCATCAAATCTTCTCATAAGTTCCAGATTGCATTCAGAATTTTGACAACGCTCCATTCGTCGACAAGTAGCAAGTTCAGAATCCAAAACATATAACTGAGCAAATTTTTCTTCTCCTGCTTGAGCTGGATGTAAATGAGAAGTCCTGTGATAAATTTGACCATGAATTCTGAAGCAATATGCTCCTCTACCGACAGGTGGTACAATCTGTGCGCCCATTGAAGCAAAGGACAGAGCACTGTTGTACGACCTTATGTTTTTCTTGAAATGCTCAGATAAATCATGGCTACCATCCATCAATCCTTTCATTTCTACTGGATATGTTGAAGCTTCTTCAATTATCTTCCCATTATGGCAGCAATGGGTGTAAGCTCCTCTGACATTCTTTTCTGCCCCAAAATACAAACCCCCACATTTCAGACAAACATTGCCCATTTCTCCACAGTTATGCTCTTCAACAACCGGGTAAAGAAAGGTTCTTGCGGCATAAAAAGTTTGTATCTGAAGGAAGATTTGTTCTTCAGTGACGTTCAGACGGCGTCCTCTTGCATGCTGTGCCATGGTTGACAGTCGGTGACTTCTCTGTTCTTCCGTTTCCTCTGCTCTTCTCTCCTGGTCACGTTGTGCCATGGCTGCCAATCGGTGACTTCTCTGTTCTTCCGTTTCCTCCGCTCTTCTCTCCTGGACACGTTGTGCCATGGTTGACAGTCGGTGACTTCTCTGTTCTTCCGTTTCCTCCGCTCTTATCTCCTGGTCACGTTGTGCCATGGCTGCCAATCGGTGACTTCTCTGTTCTTCCGTTTCCTCCGCTCTTCTCTCCTGGACACGTTGTGCCATGGTTGACAGTCGGTGACTTCTCTGTTCTTCCGTTTCCTCCGCTCTTATCTCCTGGTCACGTTGTGCCATGGCTGCCAATCGGTGACTTCTCTGTTCTTCCGTTTCCTCCGCTCTTCTCTCCTGGACACGTTGTGCCATGGTTGACAGTCGGTGACTTCTCTGTTCTTCCGTTTCCTCCGCTCTTATCTCCTGGTCACGTTGTGCCATGGCTGCCAATCGGTGACTTCTCTGTTCTTCCGTTTCCTCCACTCTTCTCTCCTGGACACGTTGTGCCATGGTTGACAGTCGGTGACTTCTGTGTTCTTCCGTTTCCTCCGCTCTTCTCTCCTGGTCACGTTGTGCCATGGCTGCCAATCGGTGACTTCTTTCTCCTTCAGTTTCAGTGGCTCTTCTTTTGCCTTCTCTAATTGCCTGCCTTCTACGGGCAGCATCACCTGTAATGCTTCTTTTCCGTTTAGGCATTGCAGATGAAAAACAATCAAAACAAAGCGGGGGGAAAAACTATTTAAAACTTTAGAGCTAGACCTGATTTACAAATTGAATTAATACGGTGCAATGATTTTCAACATCAAAACATGCTAAATAAATTACTACAAAATAAAGTTTCAAGCACCTATTTTTACTTTTAAGAAAGACATATACAAAAACAATTTAAAGTTTATCACTGATCTAATATTATGCAAATAAATACGTTACGTTTGAAGAATTACTTTGAAAATCTACAACAAAATTAAAATAGAAACAATCAAACAAAGTAAAAATATTAATTAAAACTTAAAAAGAGAGTACTTATCTTTTTTCTTTGTCCAAGAAATGCAAAAAAAAATTTTAGCTTTTTTTTCTTTGACCATAGAAATGCAAAAAAAATTTTAGAAATGGCGGTAAGCCAGAGCAGCCAGATTCACGATTGTCACATAACGATTGAAAAATTTCGATTCACGATTACATTTAAATGTATTGTAAAAAATTTATTGATTTTTGATATTTAAAAAAAAATTAATAATAAAGAATATATAATATGAACATAGGTTTTTTTTTGCCTAAGGAATTTATGTCTATTTAACTGACTATTTCCGGGGGGAAAAAATTAAAAATCAGAAAAAAACCTTTTTCAAGGGGGAAAAAAAATACGGATATAATTTCGGGTTCATGGGAACCCTCAGACCCTTATCTGGCTAGGAAAAGTTCTGTATAGGTCTTGGTTAAGTTGCATTTTCATGCTGGATAGTATGGAGCTTAGCAATTGGATGAGTGGCGATCAGGCCGGTAGGCGGGGCTTCGAGGCGATGATCTTTGGCGGCTCGGTTGAAGTAAAAATTAAGACTACTTTTTAAAAATTCTATAAAAAAAAAAGTTTTGGGAATTTTATTTTTTAAATGAATGGATCTAAAAGAGAAAGGCTTGAAGTTAATTAGTGTAGAATATCGATTTAATAACACGAAAAGTAATTCATACCCAACGATTTAGAAATAATTTTCATAAAAACGCATCAGTTTTAACACTATTTTAAAAAAATCGAAAAAAATAGAAAATATCGTTATTTTTTACGTGGGAAAAATAAACAGAAATGAAAGCTTCTTGTTAGGAATTGTTGAAAAAGATAGAAATTACTTTGAATGATTAAAAATCAGAAAAAAACCTTTTTTAAGGCAAAAAAAAAAAATGAAAAGTACATTAAAATAACAGAGGATCATGTTAAAATAAGTATTTATCAGTAAAATTAATTTACGTGGGAAAAATAAGCAGAAACGAACAAAATGAAATTCGCTAGATTCGAACCCTAGACATAAGAAAGAATTAAGATACTTCGCGAAAGCGGCGCGTTAGCCAATCACGCCACGCAGGTTAGTGACAGAACAGAAAATAGGCAATAATAATGAATGGTCGGTTCAAATTGAATTTAATTTTTAATTGAGGGGATCCGTAATTTTTAAGCAATTTTTTCAATCTTCGTATATGTTACGGATAATATTACTGTACACACGGAAAAAAGGTTTTGTGAGATTACCTTCATAAATGACGAAGTTATTCAATGTGAAGTAAAAATTAAGACTACTTTTTAAAAATTCTATAAAAAAAAAGTTTTGGGAATTTTATTTTTTAAATGAATGGATCTAAAAGAAAAAGGCTTGAAGTTAATTAGTGTAGAATATCGATTTAATAACACGAAAAGTAATTCATACCCAACGATTTAGAAATAATTTTCATAAAACGCATCAGTTTTAACACTATTTTAAAAAAATTCGAAAAAAATAGAAAATATCGTTATTTTACAAAAAAAATTACACCGTGTCGTGGCGAAATAAATGATCTTTCCGATTCTGTAATTATTTTTTGTCTAATTTCGACACCGAAAATCGGATGACAATTTTAATATGGTGGAAAACGTAAGATTACCGCTCGGCCGAAACGGAAGGGAAGTTCCGCCAAGTAAGCAACCGGCAGGAGTAAAATAATTCGGCGTTTTAAGGTTTTTAATTAATATCTTTTTAACTAATTACAATATCGGAATATAAATAGGCAATACGGCTTCCCCTGAAAATTCCCGATCTTTTGGTACCTTCCGCGACTTTCTGCGTGGTGCTGTTCGTGAGAAGATAGACGCACATAGATACATAGATACATAGATACATAGATACGTTTGTTTACCTTCGAATTTTAATAGTGTAAGATTCCGTCTCAAAAGAACTTCAGAAAAATAAAATGTGTGGTAAGAAGAAAAAAGTTCGAATTAAAAAAAAAAACTTAATGTACCCTGTTTTTATAACGGACTAAAAAGTATAAAAAATTCCTCCTTTTTGTTTTTTCTTCTTCTTTTTTCACATTTTCATCCACTTCTGAGATATGGTCCAAATTTCAAGTCTAGCTCATCGGAAAGTCACACAGTTTAAAATCAATTACAAAATTCCACCCGGACCGACATACAAGAAAAAGCGAGTTAATAAACACATGGTAATATTATGTATCAATCGTATTCTCACCTATTAAACGTATTGCTGTAATGTTAATTTGTATCATCACTTCTAAACTTATTGCTTTATAAAAATAATAAATGTTTAGCAGTTAGAACATAAATTATTTTTTTCACATCACAAGCCTTTTTTTAATTTCCATTTTCAGAAAAATGTTTATATTTTAGTAAGAAACTGATAACACCCACCCACCCTTCACTTTCTCACATACAGAACCCTTTTTTTGTTTGTTTCATTTTTATAAACCACAAGTGTATTAATTAAAAACACTCGCTGTAAGGTTACACCTTTTTCTTTTAGTCGCTAAATCTGGAATTAGTCGCCAAATCTGGAATTAGTCACCAAATCTGAAAATGGTACTATATCGAATTAGTCGCCAAATCAGAGAATTGTATATGCAACAAGTTACCAAATCTGGAAGTGTTATATGGAATTGTCACCCAATCTGATTATCGTGCTTCCTGACGATCCTGAAAAGGACACTGGAACAAAATTATGAAATTATTGTATTGTCATCGGTCCTTGACAAGTGTGCGAAATTTCGAATGAATCCGATCTTTTTAAGTGGGTAAAAATTGAGTTCTAAGATTCCGTTGCATGCAAGTGAAACTTAAAAAAGCGTGTTAAAAAGAAACAATTTTTTTCTTTATTTAGAGCGCTATTTATTTTTAACATCGAGTAGGAACAATGATAAAAACGAATAATTATAATGTTTAACAATTAAAAATATATTTATTTAATTAAATCTATTACACGGACACTTTAATATTATTATAAATATTGTATTACACCGAAGTATTTGCTATTTAATTTTTATAAAACTCAGTACTCCCTACTAACGATACATGCAAAGAGTGTAGATTAAAATAAAATATTTGTAAAGCAAAAAAAGAATAGTTGTGAATATTAGTTCATTACATCGTTTTCCCTAAATTCTTTATCATATCTTGGGGAACTTAATTTCATTACTATTGCAAAATGAATTTAAAGCAGTTACGATAATTAATTGTCCGTTTTCTCTTTCCAATTTCTTTCTCTGTTCTAGATTTTATTGAAAATTATTTTAAAATGTTCTTTTAACTTTTTTTAAAACAATTCTCTCCATCGAAAATACTTACCTTTAATTTTAAAATTAAGATTGATTTTTTTTTATTGAAACTACTTTCTCGAACTGTCCTCCGCTAAAATAAACATTTTTTTTTTGCAATTAACATTTTTCAATCAATATATTAATCTTTTTTTCTTTATCAAGAACACTTTTTTCCTAAAATTAATTTGCATTTTTTTCCCGGCAGTATTTTAAATGGATATTTTCTTTAGAATATTTTTCTCAATGCACATTTCAGTTTTATTCAAAAATAAAGTTGTTAAAAAGAAATTCTTTTCAGTTTTTCTAATTTTTAATTATCTGTTAAGTGTTTTAATACATTCCTCAATTTTTATTAGCTTCATTAAATAATTAATATATTTTCTACCTTTCAATTTCAATAAAGTTATTCTTATTATTCGAAAGTTTTTGTAACATCAAAAAAAAAAAAATTCTTAGTCGAACATGATTTAAACTAAAGCGTTGGCTTATTAAACTTTGTTACTTTTACTTTTCGAAAGTAAACTTATTTTGATTTGTTATTTCAATATGTTAAGAATTTGGTTGGCTTTTCTTGATTTTTTTTAATTTTTAGAAAAAAATGTTGAAAATTCTTTCTTTGCTTTAAATTGTTATTGAAATATCACTTCATTCTTTTTTTTATGGGGGTTATTTTGAAATTAATTTTTGCTTCATTGAATGCATTGTACGATCGTCAATGGTTTCGTTTTTCCTGAAACATTCTGAATGTTTTTTTTTTTTAATTATTTTCTACGCTCTTATTAGAATATCTTATCAATGTCATATTTTATGTCGTTATTTTGTTTTGTTAATTTTTGACCTGCTTTTACGTTTCCGTCACCATAGAAAAATTAATGTTAATTATTTTTTTAGTTCAAAGTTTTATTTAAATAAATTTAATTTAAGTTTTTAGTAGAACAGTATTAATTGCGCGTTTTTACTTTTTTTTAACACTAGAATGTTTTCAGTTTTAGTAATGTTTATTCATCTCTCTCTTGTAGAGAAATTACCCTCAGGGGCTCACCGTCTTTAGGTGAGTACGGGTGTCACAATCCCGAGGTGCCCTAGTGATCTTTTCCTTTTCCCAAAGGGTTTACTGTCTTTCTTAAACACGGGTGTCACGACCCCGGGGTACCCTAGTGATCCTTCTCTATTTTCGACCCTTCGTCTTGTCATTCCATTCGTCCTTTCTTTCCTTTCCCGTCTAGATCAAAGATTAAAATCTTTTCAATATACATGATTTAAATCTTTAATTTATTTATTGTGATTTATTATATTCTTAATATATATTGTTATTAACACAATTTAGATTTTATTTTGTGATACGTTTATTTGGTTAATTTTTTATTGATATTATTTTCGATGTTTGTGTTGTGTTTTACTAGCACCGTTGTTTGTCAACCCGCATGTTTGCCGTTTGCGGCGTCCCGTAAGGAGGAAAATGGTGTCCTGGGGATACCTTTGCGTTACCTTTGGCCCACGCTTCGCTGTAGACGGGTGGCAGGAGTGAGCCCGCTCCTGTCAATCGGCTGGTGATACCTCTCTCCGGTGTCCCCGGAGAGACATTGCCGTAGGGTTTGTGCTGCAGATAAGGGGTAGCGGGTTTACCCGTTGGATCCTCGCCCTGATGCTGTAGCACTATATTCTGGGTGTACTCCAGGAAAGCTCCGTGCCTGGTTTTTGCCAGATGACCGGCGCACTGCCTCCCTGGTTGGACTCCGTGGTGGGTGGAGGCACACCAGGATGAATACCATCTCTCTTTCATGGATCCTGAAATTTCGTACCCGGGTAAAGGCCTCGTTTTACCCAACATCAACAGAGATACTATTGCTACTAATTCCCGCTTTTTAATCTTGTCACTACCAAATAATGAAATGTCCCTGAAATCACCATTTGCCATACAGAAAGCACTAAAAGGAATAGGAGGAGATCCGAAATCTGTTAAAAAGCTACGATCCACAGACCTACTTATTGAAACTACATCTGCCTTACACAAACTAAGTCTTTCCTATTGGCCAAAATGTTTTTAGATTGCCCGTTAACCGTAAGTCCTCATAGATCACTAAATTCCAGTCGAGGTGTCATTTCAGAACCTGACCTGTTATCCACCCCTGAAGCAGAAATCCTTGAAGGATTTTCTGATCAGGGGGTTATCCTGGTCAGGAGAATTACAATTAAAAAGATAGTACAATTATTCCTACAAAACATCTAATAGTAACATTCAATAGCCCGAAACTCCCAACTAATATAAAAGCAGGTTATTTAAATTGTAAAATCCGTCCATACATACGAAATCCTCTGCGCTGTTTTAAGTGCCAGAGGTTCGGACACTAGCAGACTTCCTACCGTGGGCAATTGACGTGCTCTAGATGTGCAACTGTTGGACATCCTTCCACAGATTGCAATCTGGAGCAGAAATGTGTTAATTGTTCACAGCCTCATTCCTCCGATTCAAAACTGTGCCCTAAATGGAAGATCGAAAAAGAAATACAAACCATTAAATCTAATAAAAATATATCATATGCAGAAGCCCGAAAATTAATAGCCCCACAACCATCTCAAACCTACGCTCAGGCTGCCAAATTTATAACTGTAAGCAATTCCACACAAACGGATGAAAATATAACAAAAATAGTTTGTCCACCTATAAAATTACTTCAACCAACTTCATACTTCTTGAAACAAAATACATCAATATCAACATCATTGTCAACCCAAACAAATCTATTGCCTGCCGCCTCTTCAATAGCAGATACAGTGTCAGAACCTCAGCCACCTATTCCTATGTCTACTGCCGTACTTTCCACCACGAATAATATGTTCAGCCCTATGGAAACGTCATCCAACATATCTGCTTCCTCATCCAACTCCTTACCAACTGAAATTCTTCCATGTATACCATTACTTGATACAGAGACATCCAATAGTCGAACCTCTGCTGCATCTAAAGCAGCAAAAAGTTTGAAGCAAAATTTTAAAGATAGGAAAAAGCGTTCAAAAGCAAAAAAACAAGAGATCGAAATTAAAATGACATCTCACAAGCTGAAGAAGAGTTTTGTGCACTACACCTCAGAAGATGAGGATGTGATACTCTATAACGTCAGTGAACAATTGATGGATGACCATATAGAGACTGGTTTTAGCCACTACATGACACCAACAAGAAATCGGAAAAAATAATTAGACTGATTGTATAAAATTTTATTTGTAAATACCTTCTTCAAATTTAAAGTCATGTTTTACGTTATTTTCTAAATTTTTAAACTTGTTTTATAATATTTTAATTGTGTAAAAAAAATTTTAATGCAATTTTAATGAGTTATATATTTTGTTATGCTCTATTTAATGTCAATTCTTTAATATCAGATTGTGTTTTAGAATTTTTATGGAAATTAAAGCAAATGTGTTTGGTGCAGCTTAGCCGAGATCTGCTCTTGCGCCATTAAACACTACGCTCACTCACTCACTCACTTGTAGAGAAATTTTGATTATATATATATATATATATATATATAAAATCTCTTTCAGAAAATATGCAAGGGAAGGTGGCACTTGTTTCCCAAATATTATTAACGATATATACAGATATATATACTAATAAATTATACTTCACAATATATATAGTATGTAATTTTCGTTACTCCTTGTTCATTCAAGCACTTATTGTCATTTGCACAAAACACTTAAGAGCTTTTAGCCCTACTAAATAATTTTAAATCGTCAAACCTCGCTTTTTTTTACTCGTTAAGTTAATTAAATTTAAAGATGTTTAGTTTTAAAAATACTCTGTTAAAAAGTTTTAAACTTAATTCTGATGCAAAAGGGCAATAGTGACCCACGAGATAGTACTAAAAAAATATTAACAAAATTTGACCCACATCTCAAAAAAGGTTCGCCATCCCTGCACTATACTGTTCGAATTAATTCATTTTCAAATGTTTCATTTCAGGACAAGCATTTTTTTTTCTTTTTTGATATGGTATGTGATTATCAGTTATGTCCCAAACCATCTCAAACTTGTTATATCTGCCCAAAAATAATGTGAAAGATCGACCTTGACTATAATTTACTCGTTTAATTGGTTACAGTACATTAGTAGTTCAGTTGTGAGCCTTTCAGTGCGGTAGCTAGTGGTTATAATTTTGCGTTCCACGTAACACGTGTTACTTTTGCTTGTTCAGAGGTGGATAATACTCCGAGGAAGCGTTTTAAAATAATGACTCTTAATGAACACACTTCTATGACTGTGAGCGATATAACGATGGTAGTTGGTGTTATCAAATCAAGTGTTTCAATTGTTTTAAGAACATTTCAAGATTTCTGAGGATCGTCTCCAAAAAGACAAGGAAGATGTGTGTGGACTGAAACGGAAAATTACTCCAAGAACTGACAAAATTCTAATAAGTAATAGCAAAATAAGTAACACAAGCACAGACCTTCAAAGGGATTTATTGGATTATGGTGTTGAAGTGAGTACCTCAACTTTACCGAAAATTTTACTGAAAGTTAGCCGTAAGGCATCAAGACCGAGGAAAAAGCAATTTCTAACTCCGAAAACAATGAAAAAACGTTTAGCATGGGCCAAAAATACCGATCCTGGACTGCTAATGACCAGAAGAAGGTGATTTTTTCAGGGATGAAACTCATTTATTTTTGCACAGGGATATAAATCAAGTGTAGTTAGACGAGAGGAAGTTGAAATTCTGCTGACAGACCCTGCCCAACATACTGCAAAAAGCCCTTCTAAACAAATGTTTTGGGGTTTCTTCATAACAATGGCACAGGACGCTTAGTTCCTTACAACCTTTAGAACTCGGCATTAGCTGCGGCAAATGTTCCCTTTCATTCGGCGCTTTCGCGTCTGAGCTGGACATTTCTTTCTCCCATTTGAAGGTCCTGCTTGACCATTTTCGCCACAGGTAGTATTGTTAAAGTTTCCACTTTACAAAGGCAAGAGGGAAGGGTTGCCAATTTTTAGTCAGCGATCTTTCCAGTTGCGGATTAAGCGGGTGTCGGACCTGGCGGCTACCAGGGGCCCCCAGGGTTGGTAGGTGCCCCAAACTTGATGAGTGCAAGGGTCAGCGACAAACTAACCACGCCACCTTGGAATGAGAAATGAAAAGAAAACAAAGATACAATGAACCCCAGCTAGAAATTTATCGAGATGTAAGAAAAATCCTATTGTAGAAAAACTTTTTAAAATATTTTTAACTATACCGATATCGAATGCATCAGGTGAATGATCTTTTTTTAGTTTTAAAACGTGTTAAAAATAATTTAAGAAATACTATGGGAGAAAAGACAAATTGAACAACATGGCATATTATATACAGAATAAAATGTATTAGACAAAATAGATATGGTAAAAATAGTTGATGAATTTGCGAAAGAGAAATCGAAGTGTTTAGAAAAACTCTAAGCTCTTAAGTAAGGTTTTTAAATTTTTTTATGTACAGTTCAGATTTTTCCTTTAGCCGATGAGTTTTATTATAGCAATACATTTTATTTTGAGAATTTAAAGTAAGCGACTTTTTTCACTATTTCAGGTTTTCGACTCTTAAGGCCATGGGCCTCAAACCTTTTACCACCAGGGGCTTCCAACTACCTTAATCCGCCTCTGGATCTTTCCAGAGTAAGGAAAATCCTAATATTTGACCCATTATTACATCAAAATAGTTTTTTCCCTATATTCATGGTTCACATTTATAATTGAATGGCTTGCAAAGTTTCAAATGTATATTTTTGTTGTTGTTGCCTATATCTTCTTTAAGTAAATTCTGAAATTATAATAGATATTTTCTAAAGTTTGATGAACAGCATTTCAAAAGTACTAAGAGAGTAGAAGTTATATGAACGACATATTGAACAGTAATCATGACACATGAATAAAATGATTATATATTTATTACATTTATTTCTTTCAATCGCAATGTCTTCAGGATTTTCTGATTACTTCAAATAATTTACTATGAAGCAAGGTCTCATTGCTTTAGTATGAAATAATTATTATAAAGTTTAAAAAGGGGCTTTAATTAATAATTATTTGTACGGTAAATTTTTCTAAATGTTTTTAAAACTTTTGTTCAAAATTTTGTAAAATATTTTGCTGTTCCTTGAAACAACAATTAATCATTTAGCGTTAAATTCTAAGATATTATTAGAATTGTGTATTACGTAAATTATTTTAAAAAGTTGACAATCATATCATTTTACTAAAATATTTGCTCTAGAAAATGTTAAAATATTATTTAAATACACCGAATATTTAATTCATGGCTTCTATAATCAGAGCTATACGACAGCACCCTCTGAGAGAATGTTAGTTTAATTATTAACTCTCAGTAATTTCGATGTTTGCATTTTATGCACATATTTTGTAAAATATATAAGTAGGTAGTCACATGTAGTAGCATAGTGTACAACCAATTAAAGATGCTATGTTAGGAATAAGTGTACCCATTCTAACTTCCGTATAATTATAGCTTCTTATATATTCAACTACAATAATGAAAATCATCCTATAAAAATATCATACCCATGTTTTAAAATTATTCGACAAAATTTCCAACAGAAGGAAAAATTTTAAGAAAATGAGTAGAACATTATTGTATACTAAACATTTTATATACTTCGCTCTAAAACAAAACAATTTACATATTTAACTACAAGAATGGAACCATGTACTAAAACAATAAAACCTAAAATTTTCAAAATTGTTCTATGAAATAATTAAAATTTTTAAAAAAAATATGCAAAACATTTTTCTAAACATTTTTACTTTTTGAATTAACTCCATTCTGGTGCACAAAAAATAATAGCAAATGTATTCCAAATATTTTGTGATCAATTTGATTTGCTTTTTTAATAACATCGCATTCTAAAATCTCAGAAATCTGACTCTTTCACTAAACTTCCACACCACACCAACATGAGGACTTCAAATTTCTACAGATTTAAGAGGCGGTTTTATGAACCTTTGATCTAGGGGAAAAAATGCATTAATTTGTTTTTAATTTTATTTTACAATACTTTTTTGTTCCTAAGAGAAAGTAAGCAATGCTTTTGAAATATCTGTTTATGAAAGTGATTTCTACTTTTTGAAAATTTTGGCCCTTGGAAGAGCCTTTTTTTATTTTTATAAAAAATGTATCAGTTTTTTTTATTTTAAATTCTAATCTTTTTTTTTTTTTATTGGTTTATGTGTTAAGAGATTTTTAAATAAATTCTGTGATAATCTTCGAAACAGTTCTGGTCAATACAAAGAACCACATTACATGCCTTACAGATAACAGTGGTTTGTTTTTGTATATTTTTTTCGCCCAATAAGTGCACCTTCTTCTTTTCTTTTCGTCAAATGGTCAATGAGAAAATGTATTATCATTTGTCTTAACTTTTTTTGTTATTGAAGGCTCTACATTTTTATGGTTAATTTTTCCTATTAGAGATGTAATAAAATTCATTCTAAATTCTTTTTAGAATAGAAGTTTTAATAGAAGTTTTAGTTTTTGGATATAGTAGAGCAGTTTTGGATTTAAGTAATAGAAAAGCATTCGGAACAGCAATATCGATGAAGCCAAAGAATAATTTTTTTGTCCATTTTCTAGTCCGTCTAGCAAAAGTGTAGGTACAATCCATGCGGTTTCCTAAATCAACATATCCCATATGCTTGATGTAATCTGCCGCAATTTTTGTCTTGGCTGTTGTTAATTTGTCTTTTTCGCATTCGGAAACGTCAGCGTCAATTTTTTTAAAAATCTTTTTCGTTCATCAACGATAAATTCGTTTCGGGGGCTGTGCATAGTGGTCAAAATATATACTAGTCTCTTATCTTTCCAACACATTGCTGCCATTTCAATACAAAATTTCACGGCAAGATCGCCAAGGGTCCAGATTTTTGAGAAATATTTTCTGTTAGATCGTACAGTTCCACAGGAGATAATCATGTTTTCTCTTAAATGGTCTCGAAAAAGTTCCTGCGAGGAAAAGAAATTATCCATAAAGAGTTTATAGCCTTTACCTGTTATGCAATCCGTCATTGTATTTACAACCTTATAGGAAGCAGATGTTGAAAGGTTTTCTTTTTTATCTTTGCCTAAATATACTCTCATATCATAAGTATAGCCAGTGGCATCTGCAATTTTGTACAGTTTCAAACCCCACTGTTTGCGTGTTTTTAGAATTTGTTTGAATAATACTCTTCCTTTAAATTTAATTATAACTTCATTGAAAGATAAATTTTCTGTGGGATCATACTCTTCTTTAAATGTTCTTTTAAACACTCAAAACATTTTTGTATTTTCCACAATCTGTCGTACGTTGGAGAATCTCTGTTTTCTCTTAAACTGTTATCGGGAAAGGAAACGATTGCGGGGCATCACTTCTTTGAAAAATGGAGTTTCCATCAGATTATTAGTTGTCCAATAATCCTGTATGCTATCTTTTTTGATGTATCCCATCAGTAAAATTAAACCAAGAAATTTTATTTTTATTGGTTGGTTTCCATGAAGATGCATGATTTATTTTGTCAGATGTTTCTCCATGAAGATTAAGTACATCAGATGCATACCTATTAGTTTCTTCAACCAGAACTGATAAATTTCATCTGTGAACATCAATTTAAAAAAATCATTTTCAGTTTTGAAATTTCTAGCATCAACTTTCAATCCAACTTTACCAGAAAATGGCAATACATTTATCACTTCCGAGCCTTCTACATCTTTCCATGAGAATAAGTTTTCAACTTTCTCATCGAAATTAGTTGATACATCTAAATCAACTTCATTATTTTTGAAAATACTATTTTCGAATTCGTCTTCATACTCCGAATCACTATCATCAAAATTTTCTTCATCTAAATCTTTCATCAAATTCTCAATCTCGATTTGTGTGAGAAATTTTCGGGGCATTTTAAGAAATAAAAGTAACAGCAAGAGAAAAGAAAAATCTGTTGTCCACAGACAACGTAAAATCATCAAATGAAGTATATTTAAAAAAAGAAGTCGAAACTTGTTCCTAATCGTCGCCAATGATAAAGAATGTTGACGAAAAATAATCCCACCCAATTATGGACAATAGAAGCAAAATCATAAAAGAGTCAAAGAAAATCGTAAAAGGGTGTGCGAGAAAAAAGGGGAGAAAGAACTGTCTCTAGAACAGGAGTGGCCAACCTTTTTGGGAAGTGTGCCACTTTCTGATTTAAAAAAATGACGCGTGCCATTTCCAGCAAAAAAATAGATGAAAATGTGAAAAAATACTACTTATAAACTTATTATGGGATTTTTACGCAAATAACCCATTTTTAATGCAAGTCTAAGCAGTGGGGATTTTAAAATAATATAATAAGACACAATACGACAAAATAATATAATATAACGACAAAAGTGAAAATTTAGATTTATTGTCAATAAACTTTTTTCAGGTTCAATCAGTTAAGTTGGGAAAATATAACAAGGTAAAACTTGAAAGATTTAGTTCTAAATACTTATTAAAAAGTCAGTATGTGGCTTTTGAATTTGTAGTCTTTTTACCAAGTCATGTATATTAGGATTAGTTTGAAGAAGCAAACAAAATTAGGCTGTTTTAGATGCGTATTAGGGCTAGTTTTGAGCGATATTTTCATTTCATGTTCATATAAATGAAAATATTTATTCACGAACATATGTTGATACAAATTTGTAGGTTTTTTTTTGTCTGAGACAACCGTATTTAAATAAAAGTTAAAATAATATTTATTATTATTTGCTTCAAATTTTTAATTTTTCCAGTAAGTCTTCGCGTGCCACTTTTACCACTCTGCCGTGCCACACTGTGACACGCGTGCCGTGGGTTGGCCACCCCTG
>BMAO01023469.1:0-163955 GCA_019973975.1 Trichonephila clavata
TGGTATGCCCCGTTCAGACCCGCGTATTGCTGTTTTTCGTTGTTCTGGTGCTCATCACTTCAATGCTCCCAAACTCATATTGCTGCGCGGAACTATTCTGCAAGCGCAGGTCATATTGCGCATTAAAATAAATCCTCCTCGAAGATGATAATTCTCCTCGTCCGGTCCGTTATTGAGAATTTCTCCTTATTCGTGGAGAGCATACACTGGATCTACTAAACGTTTCGCCGCCAAATAATCATTAATTGTTTCAGCATTCCCCACAGCCCTCTTCTTATACGGTTTTAGCATCAGTTCCCAGAGGTGCTGCGCAACACTTCGACTTTGAAACTTTAATATTTTACGTAACATTCTATTGTGATATTTGCAAGTTCGACAATTCTGAGGACTCAACTGTAGTGTTGCATTTTGCGAACGGCAGTGTATTGATTCTGCCAGAACCGTGAATGCTGAGCAGTTTGAAGCCAGGGTTGGTGGCCTGGGAAAGTGAAAGCAGCTATGCAGCGTTCAAGTACATAGGCTAACAGTCGATAAGGTGAGTCCGATGAACAGGCACAAAGCCGCGATGCGCTGAATTGTTTCCGGCTCAAGATAAGCATCGGTGATGTGATCCTGTGTATTCTTTACATTATCATCTAGCAGCAAGCATCCACTCTTCTTAAGCCCGCGCAGGGGCCATAATCGTCCCAGTGTCAACATCTGGGTGTGAGGGCAATTGAAAGCAGGAGTTCTGTTCACCCACCCAGAGATACCGCACCAAACTCAGACACTTTGATCCACTTGCATCTCTTTCTGGGATGTGTCACGGATGAAAGCAGGTTCAGTTTCTCTCAAACAGAAAAATAAGCCTATTATCACGCTGTCAGAAATCCCGGATCCATAGAGAACAGCCTCATTGTTCCCAAGTCAGTGGACATGGGCTTGTCCCGTACAAATGTTCCCACCTAGCAATGACAGGACGCCTGAAAATATTGGACGTCTGTGCATAAGACCGTTCATGAGCCTTTATGCAAAATCTTGGACTTTGGCTTGAGGAGAATCCAGGGTTAATGAAATTTGTAGTCTCTATTCTTTTAACATATTGACAAATATCGGTCCTCTGACGTTCTCTGGATACAGATCTGTAGTTGAAATTATTTGCTGGTCCATGAATGCAGACGGACTCACATTCAGCTCTTTCCTCCATTTTTGTCCATTAGTCTCCCAATACTCCCATCACAGGTTCTGGTGCAGTAGTACTGGGTCATTGTTGCTTTGCTACCAGTTTCTAATCTCAGACTTGAAGTGATATTACCCATATGATCTGGACATCCATTTTATATAACTTTGAGCTGCTAGAGTCCTGCGTGAGCCATTCTTGATTTAAAACTCATCTGGTGGCAGCTCTAGCAAATTTGGATGCTTGAATTAATTCAAAACTATCATCAGATGTAATGTGTGATTACTGGGCCAATGGTCTTTAGCGTGCCACGCCGTCATATGACATAACCGGCGATTTTCTCATCTAGAAACCTCTACTCCAGCAGGATCAGTGGTGAATGTAACGTCCCGCTATTCTGGCTTCACAGGGCTTTTGGGGACAGGGTCCATGTTTTAGACCATGGTGTGAGTGTGCTGGACGACTTTTCAGCTGAACCCTCTCTAACTGCCACACTGCACCAGCTGGGTTTGAGCTCTCATTTGGTGCGTGTGCATCGCTCCCTACACGGCGGGTCATTTATTGGTACTGGATCGAACTCAAGCATACTGTACAGTCAGTGCCTGAACTGCTCCATGCCGCATTTAGCCAGGATCGAACCGCAGCTTTGTGTAAAGGTAGGCACTGCTCTAATCAGGCCAGCCTAGAGTAGAGACATTGTGGAATGGTATAGAACAGAAACGACAACATATTACCATCAATGTCATCAGAATTTAACGGGCTGAAATGCTGGTTGATGAACCAAGGCAAATATACGGAACTGCAGCAATGCGTTTTATAAATTCCCTATGAAATGCTTTATAGATTACAACTGCTTTCTGGTACGGAAAGTTATGCTTTTACTTAATAGGTTATAATTTAGGACAGTATTTTCAAAAGTGTTTTCCGCTAAAACATTACACTGTTACCATCATTGGCACTTACAATAATATTACAGTCGACTGTGGTTAATCTTTGATAATAAAGAATTCCTCCCTTTTCTCCCTCTCATTCCCGTCGAGATGCAGCAGCCTATGTTGAACAGGCGTGGTTGTCAGAGAATGTGACGTCCTTAGCTTCATCAACTGGATGGTGGTTTCCCACTCACCCCCTCCAAAGCAATTCTTGCACTCTGTTATAGTTCATTTTGTATTCCTTTATAACCCTTCATGGAATTATTCTTATTTTGTTTCTACTTGTGTAGTGAGTGGACCCAGTAGAGATTTTTCTGAGTTCTGTAAAATGTAACATTGCCATACCGTGGTCTGCAGACTCATGGTGGCGTTGCCGTCTTGTTGCCAGCAGTAGCTAATCAGTCAAGAATTATTGGAACATGGCTGTGGCCCATGATATCAGGCCAGAACCATGAGATCACTGCAATGAAGGGGTTGGAATGCATTCAAGTCTCTGAGGCTCGGCATCCCTGTTGGTGGCAAACATGGTGATTGGAGGTAGGTACTAAGCTCAAGTGTCAATCTCCTCCATGACAGCAGTTAGAAATTTAGAAGGAACCGTCGCCAAAAGCCTCGTGCAGCTGAATGGTGCACCACGTTAATGCTTATTACTCCTCTGAATCTTGTGCTGCAGAGACATCGTGTGAGGAGGTTGGTGTAACGTTTAATCATCTCATGAGGCTCAGGTTCTTTGGTGTGTAATTTAGAAACAGTAACCTTGGTAGCCTAAACAGGTAGTGTATCAGGTCAGCAGCATCATCATGGGTTCAGGCCCCAGTACCATTTAAAAGATTCCACTTAAGTGCTAGAGGCAGTGACAAATTTGTAATCCGACATCCTGCCATTGGTGTGGTGCTGTCAGGTATCATCCTCGTCTCAACTTGTGTGAAATTACAGGGTCGTTGCCTCATTGTGGGCATGGTGAGAATCAATGTCTCCATGCTCACTTAGATGCAGCTGGTGTCATCAGTCAGATCAAAGGGTTCAAGATTACAGGGTCCATGCGCCAGTAGCTCACTTTGGCTTCCATTATTCAACCTAATAAAAGCTCGATAACATTTTATTAAAGTGGTACTTCAATTAATTTTTAAAACTATGTGAGTTAACACCACTTGTTGACCACTTGTACATGTTGAAAATGAATTTGTTCCATGCACTTCTTCTCCATTGTTTGGATACTGAAATAATTTTAAGCTCTTGGTTTTAGGAGTGTAAGTACAGAGCACTTTAGTGGTTTTATGGTTTGTTTCAGTGGAACTTATATTAGGACTTATTGACTATTTTAGTTCTAGATTTATTTTGTTGTTCTTACATAGCTCATGGATATGCTATATTGATCCCGTCTGTCAGCAATCGATAAACCTTGAGCAAACTGCGTATGTTTCTACCCTCATTGTAAAATGCCATTATAGAAGACAGATGGGAGCTCGAGGTGTCACTTATAGAAACAAGCCAGTGTTACAGGAAAACTGTTTTTAGATTCATTGCGAGCAGTATGCCAACCTCACGCCCAGATGTTAGGTTCGCGCTTTGCGAATGAACTATCACCGGGCTGTGTCTGTGACAAATGTTTGGCAAACTAGAGCCTAGTTAACATCCTATTGCCGAGCTATCCTTGAGGATAGGCGGATGTTTTGTTTGTGGAATGTGTCCGGAAGAGACCAACATGCAGCAGAAACTATAACAGTTTGAAGGCCGTGAATCTCCATTTGAAATAAAATTATTTTCAGTTAGAAGATGACTGGCGCAAAATTTTAAAGACGTGATCACGTTCGAAGTCAGCTCATGATCATGAATTTTTAATGTATGTGATTTATGTAAAATTTGCCGGAGTCGATGGTGATTTTCAAGTCATAACAATCATTGTCAGAAGTAGTCTTTCAATAAATGCTCTTTAGGGTTTTATTCTCGATTAGATAGATTTATTTTTAAGAAAATTTTCAAATCAGGCCAACAGCATATCAAAATTACGGCTTTTAAAATACCTCTTATTTCTAAATGTTGATTTTCATGCTAGTGAACATTATATATATTAAATTTTCTTATAGCATTTCACTAAACTGGAACTAACTGAATTTTATGTTAATTATTTGTTTTTAAAATCTAGACTAATGGATAACAAATATCTTAAACTGCAATACAATGAATGTTGTATAATTAAGATACAGATGATTTTCAGTTGTCTGATGGAATATGCTTTTTAAGGACAATACAGTTAAGATATTTTATCACGGTTTGTGTTCTTACTTTCAGGCAAAGCAAATATGGCTTTTGCAGAAACTCATATCATGAATTATTCAGGTGGTTTATTCTTAGTTGCTGTGAGTTAGAAAGATAGTCAGTTTATAAAAACCAAGATCATGAATATTTAAGTATATAGTTGTGTTGCATGTATATGCACTTAGACTATGAAATAGGGAATCACTCTACCAGAGGCAGAATACTGTGACACTTGGTGATCAATAAAATAACCTTTTTGCAAGGATACATGAATAACTAAGATTATTAAATTAATTCTTGTACAGTTGGCGTTTTGCACTAGAAGAAACACAGGACGGTGATAGACTTCATAGCTCTGGTGGCCTCAAACTTGAGGCAGCATCTGGAATGGAGGCCAAAGCTCAAAGAACTCCAGGGTGGAGCCAAACTTTCCAAAGGCAGAATGCTGTAATTTTCTGGGTTGAGGCAGTCATGATATCAGGCAGCTACACACAAGGACAGGTCTGAGGTCCATGGATAAATCATCATAACATCTAGGCACCAATTCATTACCTTCCATATAGAACATACATGGAATCCAATGAAGGTATTTGATCATTAATTAATTTTTATTTAAACTATTGTATAGTGTTGTTAGTAATTTGCTTTGTTTTTGTACTGTGACAGTAGACCAAATAAAACATATGTTGGCTGATAGGATGGATGTTTGAGGGCCAGGCCCGGCATACCTAAGCCTCATTGCCACTGTTCCTGTAACACTACTGACCATGCTGAGATGTGGTAGAATTAAGAAAAAGGATATAACTTAATAATAGTGGATAATAGTAAGTGTGTATACTACTAGGGACTAGTGAAAAACACAGGCATAGTTTTAGAAACAAAACCAGATGAAACTTATCATGCTCACTCAAAATGTTTTCAAATGCAGAACTATCCCAAATAGAACCAAATTCAGCCAAGAAAAACAATTTTATCTAAGGTGGTTTTGTTGCTGATCAGTGAAACAGATCTGCGGCTCTCAGTCAATCTTAGATTTTCATGCCATAATTACTAACAGTAACATTTTTAGTAGTCACCTGATATGGCAAGTTTACAGGTTCCTCCAGATCATCTAGCAGCTCCACTTTCTCCGGCTGGCATGGGAGTTGGCTTTGATGATTGTTTGGGTTTCAAAATTACAGGTCAGTCATCAGCCTAATGGCTGTAAGTTGAAGTCAACGTAAACACTTTCCTCTCCTCCTGGAACTGACGTTGGCTCATCAATCCTCTGCATAAATGTATATTTTAGTGGACTTCAATAGGTAGTCTGATAACGCCGGTCTGAGTTCAGCGGTAGTGACCACTCTTAACACCGGCCTCTGTCTGTTTCAAAACCGCGGTCCATCGCAAACCCTCCTGTAGATAGACAGTCTAGCATTAATATTCACTCACTCTGCAAGCCCTCTAATACATAGCAATTGATAGATAAGCCAAGATGGCATATAATCAGAATCGATGAAAAATTTCATTCTGCAAAATTTTGACTTAAAATAATGAAGTCATAATAGAAATTATTGCAATTATAACTGAACTACATTAGTATGCTAAGTTTTCACAAAATAATGCAAATCATTTAAATTTACATATACAAAACTGTTCTATATTAATTCATATTCTAGTTCAATTAGTTTTTGTAGAATAGAAATCGTAGAACATTTATAATAACTGTAAGACAGAAGATCACTGACATATTACCTTTAGCTGCAGTCCTTTGACACAGAGATCTCAATCACCCAATAATATATGAATATTAATCGTAGTCAATAGACACATCTGCATCTTAGTAAGTTCATTTTATGATCAGCAACAACAAGCTACCGGTTATCACACATTGGGATTAAACTCTTGCTCTAGTATAATAATACTAAGTTTGTATCGATATTGTATTTCAACAGATTAAATAATTTGAAGCTGAAGAAAATTTTTATATTTGGTACTGACAATTTTCCGACTTTCTAATTTATCTACTCCACACACGTATGGCGCAGTAAGCCAAGTGAAATTAGGCATCGGATCGCTGGCTGGCGTGTCGCGGTTCGATCCCAGCTAAAGCCGCGCCATTGTGAGGAGCGATGCATTAAGTCTATCTGAAGAGCTCGACGTCTCCATTGAAGGTGTGGTGTGGTAGTTAGGAACTGAGGGTCCAGCTCGTGTCGCCAGCATCGCCAGTAGTTCAAAAATTACGCGGACCATCGCCCAAAGCCCTCGTGTTGCTGGAACAGTGCGACGTTAATGTCATTCACTCACACATTTGCTTCTTGTCGTATATTACTGACACCACCGATATATTTGATTTTGGCGTTTGCTCGAATAGTAAAAATATTTAATAAATAATTAGCATTAATAAAAATTAATTGTAATAAGTTAATTAGATTTTGTACTATGCTCTTGGATATAATCAATCAAAAATCAAGGGGCTGAGAGTCAGGACCCCCTCTTAATGTACACTTGCCATCTATGCTTTTGTTTTATTTCAGGATATCGCTGTCAATAGTAATCATTATATATTAGTAAATATAATTACATTGGCTTTAATTTATTTTAGTGTATTATTAAGAATGTATAGTAGTAGTTTTGTTGTATTAATTTTCACTTTCAGCGTAATATCTCTGTATTAGAGTGTATAATAAAAACTATAGAAGGAAATTTTGATCCTTAGCAAGATTTTTAGAAGTAGCTTTGCATGCATGTAGCCGAGTCATCATATTCACTTGATTCGTGGCTGGAGTTCTTGACTCGTGGGTACAGTCAGGACAGAAGACCACCGTGCTAGGAGTCACCAGAATTGATGTTATAGAACTATAAGGAATGGGATGCAGTCAGGTGCGTCACTTGTTAAATACCTCATTAGGTGTCACCCAGTGGCATAACGAAAGAATATAAGACCCCCGCCTGTCAGGTTTAGGCCCCAAGCTATATGTACTTAATCAGTGAATAAGCCTTGGGCCTCCTGAAGTCTCCCCCAGTAAAGGTATACATTCACGCCACTGCTATACATGGTCAGTGTCTAGCCCGATGCCGTGATGAATAGCCATTGTATAGCTCCAGAGTGCACGCAAATCAAAATGAATTCAAGGCAAAGTAAACAATAAAATAAACTGCATTAAATTACAGTTGGACCTCCATTTTACGCACATCGATTTCGCAAAATTTTTTCTGGAAACAAGAACACTTTACTATATTCTTCGTAAAATAACCTCCGTCACGCCTATCCGGTATAGGGGTTAGCGCCGCTGACTGCTGTGCCGTAGGGCCTGGGTTCGAATCTCGGAGAAGGCATGGATGTTTGTAAATATATAGTGCCTTTTTGCGGCATGGGGGGTACTCTAAATAGTCGTCGAGTCGCAAGTCATCTCGTGAGGTTGGTGGAAGGGGAAGAGAGGTGGGGGGCCTCTGACCACTCCCAGGGTGCTCTCCCTCAAAATTGGGGTGGAATCGAGTCAAATCTTACTGTCACCTGCATGGTACTCAAAGCTACAGCTAACGACAGGCGTACAATCTAGCCCGATGCCCTCATGAATTTCATGGGCCTCGATCTGACTACGTCAGACAGGTGGCATTAGTAACAACAAAATAACCTCCAAATAGCGAAGTGCATTTTCTATTTAGCGAACTTTTCTCTCGTGATTCGATTCCCCCTCCCCCATATTTTAAAAATATTTCAGAACCTTTTTTTAATTATTTTCTCTTTTAGTTCATTTTAAGGTGATAAATGGCCTTGAACTGGTTTTACCAAGTGCCTACCTCACCTAGAGCAATGAAATTGCCCTAACTTTTCAAGCATAAAAGCTAAAGTAAAATTAACAGATTTTATCAATGATTAAATTTAAAAACGCATTTGGTAGTGTATGCTTGAAATTGCTGGTGATATATAAAATAATGCATTTTTAAAATTATTTGTAGGCATAAAATTAGGAAACGTTGCTAAAAAATTTAATAATTTTAATATAAAACTATTTTATAAAGTTGAAAATATAGTATATTCTCTTGGACAATGTTTTTTCCCCCTTGCTTTCCTTGCAGATTTATTTTTGATGGGTATGATATATAAAATAAATAGATATAATTGACGGGGGAAAAAATGTGAAAAATTACTTTTTAAAATAATACTGTGTGTTTATGAATTTAAAATTTGTTTTATGTGGTATCAAGTATATTAAAGATGAAAATTCCTGTTTAATCAATTTTTCACGTAATGAACTTTTTTTTCGGGATTTAGAGACTCCGTTAAATGGAGATCCGACTGTATTTTAAAGTGGTTCTAGCGCTAGTAATTTTCTTGATAAAAAAAAATTGCAAAACGATTTTCCCAAAACATTTTTCTTAGATATTTTTACTAATTATTTTTTACAGGTATTTTTCTTAAGCACTCCCAAGCAATAATTTAATAAACAAAGAAGCAATGTAATAATTTTTAAAAAATATTTAAAATGTTGGTGCATTGTAGGGTAAACTGGAAATTAGTGAATGGGGTATCATATGTATGACCATTTGAAGGGTAAGCAAAAAAGTACTAACTGACAAAAATATGTGGCATTTTTAAATTCAAGGAAGAACATATATTAATCCTCAGCAATAAAATAATGCTTTTTTGGATAAAAACATTTAAAAAAAAAACTAACCAAGAAAGGGTTAATTTTGTGTAACCTCATTTAGTCGAGAGATCTATAGATTGTGAAAGGCCCTATTTTGGCTGATAATCAAGTAACTCTAATAATACCATAACGGGTCAAATGACCCATTTTGAACTTTTGCATTGAAAATGCGCGTATCATCTTATTACTTCTGCAAATTTGACTTTATGACTTTTTCTTACTAATTAATCTACAGTTCTTATACTACTTTTATATCTTTTTTGTTTTGTTTATGTTGAGAATACCTGTCGTATACCGTTGTCTACCACATCGGGTCGTTTGACCCTGAGAACATTTTTTGTTTTATAAGCTTATCGACACATATTGCTTATCGTATTGTAGTCTGTAAGCTGCACATTTCTGCAAAGACTGTTGCGTAAAGTAGTTCAATCAAAATAGCTGAGAATAATTTCAAGAAAATATCAAAATTTTAGATTGAAAGTAGATTTTTAGTATAAGAAAAGGTAGCAAAAATGTAAAGTTTTGGTAAATAGTTTATATTTTATTTTGATATCTTTATTAGTGATACAGGTCTTTCTTTACCTATAAAAATGTCGAAGCGAACGAGACAGTCCAAGTTCTTAGAAGATATAAATAATATTGGGGAAGAGTTTTCGGAAATCGGTGAAGATGAATTTTCTGTAAACGAAGATAAATTGGTTATACAAATGAAAATGAGTTTGAATCTACAGATACTGACGATGAAGAGGAAAATATTGTGAATATCAGTTGTGGACGAAAAAGAACAAGATTACTCTCAAGTTCTGAAGAAAGTGAAGTAGAAATGAATGAACACAACATGTTGCGAATGATGGATCTATTTGGGAAGAAATACAAGTAGGTGGCACACCTGGAAGACCACCACTTCATAACACTTTCGGGCAAGAAGTAGGCCCAAGTAATCAGGCAAGAAGTAGATTTTCGAGAAGCCCGTGAACAACCAAAACAAAAAACAAATACGAAACGATCGTTGCCTAAGTCTACTACAGACGCTAATCAACGCAAGAGGTGTCAAATAGGATACTATAAAGAAAATAAAACCAACAAAATTTGCTCTAAATGTAAAAATATGTTTGCGGAAAATGTACGATAGACACACTTATATGTAAAAAATACGATGAATAAAAAATGAATTAAAAAAATTCTTATTTTTTGCGTTTGTAATAGAAATTGTCAATATACTATTTTGTTTAATTATAATAAATTTTTATTTTTATTTCCTTTCTAACATCCATATTTCATACATTTAAGTAGGAAACATAAATTTCGGGTCATTTGATCCTCTATGGTAGAATAGGTATCTATTAAGTGTTGGTATCATTAGTGTTAAGGATCAGTTACATATTTCGGATATTACATGTGGCTTGTGCGTGAACAGCAATTTGAAAATTATGAATTTCAACTTTAATTCATTGCGCGATATTGAGCCAAAATTAACTCTCCTAAGCTGCTATAATGTTATCCAAGAATTGGAACATATAGACAGAAATATGGCAGAACAATGATAAACAGATTATAAATAGTGATCAAAATATATAATTTTCTATATATATATATATATATATATAGAAAGTAGTCTAGTATATTTATAATTTTCTCTAGTATTTTATATATATATATATATATATATACTTTATAAATAAGAAAATTTCTAACAATATTTCTATTTATATAAGAATTGTGTTACTTTTAAAAGTCATTTAAATTGAAAAAGTTGAAAAAAATAAGTCTAACAAGGGCAGAATATGGTTTTGCATAGTATTTTTTGCTTGTATAAAATAGTTATTTTTTAGAGATGAACTGAAATCAACTCCATGCTTACGATTAAAAAATGAAAGTTATCTTTTACTTTCGCTTTTAACTTTATTCCAAATTTCAAAAACAAACTAATTTTTCAAGACTTACGGTAATTACGCCTGATAAAAACTTCTTTCTCAAAATATATTGTTTAACATAAGTTAAGCAAAAGTAATTAGATTATCTATGCAAATGTTAACTGGTATATATTTAATGGTTGTAAAAGACGTAAAAATAGAACCTGATCCAACAGATTACTAAAAGTTAATATATTATTAGTTTTAACGGAGTAAGTTATTATTTTGTTAAAACTTATACAAATACTTAGATAAACGATAGAGCAAAAGAAATGCTTTGAATTTTAAAGCGCATGAGAAATTATAGTGTTCCTATGAAGTGTTATTAAACATGTGAGAAATATGCGAATCATTGAATAGACTGTCTTATCTAGAAATTGTGACTAAATTGCCTTCCCTTTCTTTCATAGAATACCTTTCCTTAGTGTTACTTCGAAGTGAGACGTTAAGAAACAATTATCAGTCGATCAATAAAACAGAAAATACCCGCCAAATGTCCTAAATTGTTGAAAGTGTTATAAAATTTATTTCAAAATATTTTACTGGTAGCTGACTTTCTTTAATAGATTTTATTGTTAAATCATTACAAAAATTTAAAATGTTTTGTTTCTAAATAGGTATTATAAAAAAGTAAAGATTGGTTGTGAAACTATTATACTGGAGCTAAATTGTATTATTGTCATTACAAAAAGGAAAATGTCGCTTAGTGTTAGAAATATGTCAATCAAATTGTTAATACACATCTGTTCGAATAAAAAAAAACCTTGATGCAATCATAAATAATGTCGTTGCGAAAATAATAATGGGAACTTTGAGACTTATTGTTTTGCCAAAATAAGATTGGGACTACTATTTCGCGCTGATTCATATATTTTTTAGCTTCGAAAGAAGAGTTGTTTCAGGACAGCACATTTGAATAACAAAATCTCAAAAGAGATAGTCCATTTGTGTATATGATGTCTCTTTAAATGTTAACGTTCTATTCAAGGTATTTTAAAGTTCAAGTGCATTTTGCTGCATAATAGCATCTTTTTTTATTATTGAAAATAAATTGGTGAGTAGAAAACAGTCTTCTTTAGTGACTTAAAATTTTAATCAAAATCTCATGCATTTTAAGAGTACTTTTAGGTACTCTGTTTTTCTATGAATGATATATCTAAAACAGAATATCAAAGCTTCTTCCTTTCGATTTAGTTTTTATTGCTATATTTTCTAGGGAATTTTTTTTTGAAGATTTAAGCAATTGAGTCCTATCAAAGTGAATTCTGATTCAGTCAAATGATAGAAAGATCGAGTAATCCCAATGATTGACTAAGGCCTTGAAAAATTAAAGTGAAGTATGTGTGACATCGGGATGCAACAGTGAAATTCATAAATTTAATCTTCTCACACTCTTACCTAATATTTTTTGAAGTTGAACTTCCTCTTTAAATTTAATTGTTACATTTCTTTAAGATTGAATTTCTCGAAGAAATTTAGGAATTTTTTCTGTTTAAATTTAACTAGAAAGAAATTGTGTGTTGCAATAGTAAAATCATTCGAAAGTTTAACATTGAACTGTTTTTAAACCATAGATAATAAATCTCATTCCCACATGTTTGTGAAATGTAATTTCTAACTTTTTTTCCCCTTTGTGTTAACTGCCGTACAATCTTTTTTTTAAATTGGTTTTTAGTAGAAGAATTACTTTTCAATATGCATATTCTTATTTGCTTAGGATTGTATATTGGACACAGTTCAAATACAAAATTAATTACATCAAATTATAAAATATTTGAAACGACTTTTATATGACCCAAATGAGATACACTCTATATGTTTTAATTTTTACCTTTAATGTCTTTGAGTAAGAATGGGAATATTTCTAAACGCATTAAAAGTAAGAAAAAACAAGTGTTTTTTTTTTTGAAAAATTAAAAAGTGAATTAAAAAATTTATTATGAAATTAATTATGAAAGGGATTTATTTGTAAAAATTATAAATTAAATAACACAAGCGCAAACACAAAAATGTAGGCTGAACAAAACATAAACTCAGTAGTGCTGTACGAAAAAAAATTATGTATGACTTACAAGCAAAAATACAAAAACTATATATTATGAAATTAATAATTGGAAGAAATTCATCCCACGCTCAGTACACTCTCATTTAAGATATAATTATATTCCGACACATAACAAACAATTATTTCATATTGTTTTCATCAAAACTTTCTTTTCTAAATTTTTTGGATGTTTTATATCTAAAAACATTTTATTTTCAAAACATTTATAATTAATTCAAAACCCCGGGGGAAAAAACCTTAAAAAATTAATGTTATATCCATTGAGCATTTCTAGCTACACTTCTACATTTTCACTTACTACAAAAACCAATAAAATGTGACAGAAATATTTTGTTGGTGGCAGGAACCAAGCCCCGTGTCGGTCACAACTCCCCCGCTCGAAGGGTGGAGTGCCAACTTCACTTCTGACTGTCTGGAAAAGAAGCACTTCCATTTATTTTGATCCCAATAGAAGAGCGTGGCGTTCCCGGAGCGTATAGCAACCCTGAGCATGAACGGAGCATTCTTCCTGGGAGTTGGACAACCCCTGAACTTGTGAAAACGACACCCTGACCTGATCCACATCAGAGAGAACTTTTGTTTTTTCGTTGTTGATAATCCAACGGAAAACTCTTCTTTAGAAGTTTCCGTTCTTGCGTTCAAAGAGAAGGAGAGAGAGAGCGAACAGAGTGGATGTATATCTCCCCGAAACAGATATTTAACCATGAACAAAAGTATCAAATCTCGATTTACCGTAACCCCAGTCTACAACTTTGATGTGGTAAGTAGAACATGTTTATCTACATTTTGTATCAATCGACTATTTTTTAACATTGAAGAAATATGCTTTCATAAATGAGATTTAAGCATAATTTTAGGAACAGGTGTTTAAAAAGCACATTTTAACTGTTATTAGTTTGTAATTTCAATATTTCAGTCACGAATATGCCTTGAATTTATCTGTTGCCCATTTGTATATTATTTGAAAGTAAAATATAAATAATTATGATAAATTGCTGAACATAGCTAATGAGTTACCTATTTTTGTATGATTTTCTTAAGCATTTGTTATAATGGAACGTTGTGTTAAAGTGTATGATGTCTCTGATAAATGATGAAATGCATTTGATATAAATATCCCATCCATTCATTAACCGAATATGGTTATCCAAAGATGAAGAAATAAATGATAAAAAGATGGAAAAGGCTAGTTTTTATTTGTAGTGAGTAGGAATTTTAACATTTTTTCAATCTTTCTTTTTACATTGTAGAGATAATTTTAAGAATTATCTGAAAATAACTAGATTTCTTTAATGTCTCAATAAAGAAAAATTGAACTGATGCATTAATACATGGATATCTACGAAAGTAGGATTGAATTAATTTTTATAAGCAATTAATGTTTACTTTAAGAAAAAAAATACAGAAATCAAGTATCTGAATGAGCTTGAAACCTAGAATTAACTACCTAAGAAATCCATAAAAAACTATAAAAAAAAGAGATCGTAATATAATATTAAAAGAATAGGAGGGTAAATATTTGGAAAAAGACAATCGTTTATGAAAAATATGTTTTTGATTTCAACTCACATGGCATCTAAGCACAAACCTCTCAGGAGCCCAAAAACTTATAAAATAATTATGACTGTAACAAAACCTACATTTATACATGCATTTGGGACTGTAGAGAGAAAATTATAAAAAATGATTGCATAAAATGACACACTAATTGCTATATTCTGGTCTAATAATCAACAAATTTGTCATCAAATTATTACTTTCAGTGTTCTGTTCTTTTTTATTTTCAAAAGCAACATATTCATGAGTACAAGCTTACAAATTTTTTAATTAGTTGAGTTCATATATTACAGGCGTCTAATTTATATTACCAAACGCAGTTTCAAATTCATATGTCCCCCCCCCCCATTCAAACCCTTCATTCACATTTTTAAATATTCTTATAACAATTTATCTCCTTCAAATGACAACAAGATATGCTTCGAATTATTTTTCAGCAATGGTTTTCGTAATAGAAACATAAATATTTAATTGACATAAATAATTAAGCAACAATAGTTATTTAGAAATAACAAATCAAATTACTTTATATTTTTCGCTGCAATTCTAAAAGGTAAATAACAATCTTTGTTTTGAAATTGATAAGTATATATATAATCGCCACTCTTAATATCAAAATCAATTAAATTTGCCTCTTCAAATATAAGAAAAGACAAAATTTGTGAGTTCAATTTATAAGAAACGCTAAAGAAGTGTGTAAATTATTAATTTCACTACAGCGTAGTTAAATTTGTTTAAACGATATCGTATTCTTTTTTTAAAATTACTGCCGTTTCTTTGATACACCGAAATTAAGCAGTCTATTGATTGTTTAAAAATCAACACAAAATGTATTTATAGAATCATTATTTCTAGTTCGGTCGGAGAGCAGAGTTGGTTTCCCCCCTGCCACCACTTCAAGGTCAAGGATGTCAATCGGAGTCAGAATACCAACTCAGTTCAACATTCATAGTCATTTCACAAATTTCTACTTCTCTCGCTTAGTTACGAAGCGTATATTTTACTCTGTAAACTTCAACTTTTAGTGAAATATACATTTATTTTAATAAGTGACAGCACGACGTTTTTCTCAAGTGTGAAAGAAAAATATGAGTTTGGAAAAGAGACACATTTAGGACGAAAGCTTATTTCAAGTTTGTGCGATCTTTTTCTTTCTATATAACTGTCATAGGTTTTAGCTCAGGAATATTTCACAATGTATCTCAAGAATTTCCATCGCTTAAAAATGGAGTTGGGTGTGCTGTGGATTAATATTTAAATTTTTAAAAAATGTTGAGTCTTATATATATAATTTTGAATGATGTATACAAAATTATTTCTACTTTCTCGCATTTCTCTTGCAAAAGGAAATTTTATATTCTACATTTCAAAAACTCAAATTCCATATTTAATACAGACAAACAAATTTTTTACGTAATAATATGAATTAAATGTAAGAAAAAAATTATTCTTCTGTTCTAAGAAACTTTTTTGTAGAAGTTTGGGAATTCCTCATCAGTAAATTACAAGAATAAATTTAATTTAATTTTAGGATGGGGTAAATTTTTCAAACACCATAAATTGATAAGAACTTTCAGCCCATTTTGTTTTTTGTTTTGAAAAACAGCATGCTCTTCTATTAGACCTGATAAATTTTATAATCTCGCATTACCTGACTAATTTAACATTAAGAAATAAGTTAAGTGTAATTTTGAATGGGAATCTGAAGCTTCAGAAAATTTTACAGAAATGTATTTGAAATCAACCACAGAGGAACAATAGCTGACCTAGAAACAAAAATATTCATATTAAAGAAATAACAGTAACAGAAGTATGTGGTATGTTTAACAGTTGGTTTGCAATTCGAGTTCGGTCACTTGGAATACAAAATTTTGGTGTAAATTTGCATTTTCAAAGTAATCATTCCTTTATTTGCAAGGCAATTGAAAGATTCCCTCAAGCAGTACACATTTCAGGCCATTTTTTCCCAAACATTATTAATATATATGGATAGTATAATAGAATGAAATGAAATAATAAGACAAAATTATACTACCCACAAAGCTAAAAGATAGAAACTGGATTCTAAGAAACATAACTAATAAATACATGGTGGGAATGAATATTGTGCTAGATTTGAATAAAAATATGCATAACAGGAAACAGAGGTAGAACTTTTAAAATGGAAGAAACCAAAAAAGTCTATGGACTTATATATATATATATATATATATATATATATATATATATTATACATAAATATTTTATATATATAAACGCTGCACAAATACAGAGGGGTGAAAAGTTGATATGAAGAACAATGTTTAAAAATTAATTGTAAAATGTCTCAATAATCTATCTCATTTCTGAGCTTGTAAGATTCGCTTCAATTTTTAATTTAAATTTTGTAAATGATTTTATTCCGTTCTTTAAAGGCTATTTATTCCACGAAGTCCACATTCATTTTCCGTAATTATTTTTGCACATAAGCAGCAGTTGAAGGGAATTGCAGTTGCTAGTTTACTAAGTAAAAGTGATCACACACACACATGTAATCAATAAAAAGACTAATATATAGGAAAATTTATTTCTTCTTATTTGATTTGTTTTTAATTTATGTCACACTCTGAAGCATACGAAGGCTGTTGGCCAAGGACCTCGAAATTTTGAACGACAGTCAAGTGACGAAGACGACAATTGTGCTGTCACTCCCCTCTTCAAACTTCCACATCACGCCAACGAGAGGGTTTTGAGCCTCAACAGATTTAACGCAACATTCCCCTCCCCCTTTTTCAGAAGAGGAATAGTGGTCACTAAATACCATTGTAGTTTTATAAGGATTTAACTTAAGGTATGTGTTGATTTAGACTTTGGAAAACATATATCTTTGAGAATTCCCGTTCGCAACTCATATCTTACTCTTTCTGTTACAATTATTTTGATTATTTAAAATTCAGATTTACTTTGTTTTTGAATTAATATTGGGGGATTGACTCAAATAAATTAAATCTGCTTGTTTTATCTCGGCTTCGCGAGGAATGATAATAAATCGTGAGGGATTGAATTGAAATTATAATAATTATACGATTAATATCAGACCTCTTAACTTTAAAAGACAACTGTTTATCTAGGAGTAAGGGTTGGTTAACCTTTTGGATCATAAATAACATTTACTTAGGATATTATTAAAATATTAAATTACTGTCAGCTTACAGATTTTGTGAGTACAACAAATTATTTATCTTATAAACACGAAATAAAGTACACATACACACAGATTCTAAAAATCGTTACGAATCTTTTGCTTGATAAGGGGGTAAGAGGTTATTTTCTTTGCTCAAAGCTACGTCTAACGACAGGCGTAGAATCTAGCCGTTTGCCATGATGAATTTCGTGGGCCTCGATGTGGCAATGCCGATCAGGTGGAATTAGCAACAACAACTCCCTTTTATATGTTAAGCAATATTAACTACCTATCATTGGAAGTGACTTAATAACTTAATTACGTTATGTATAACGAGTTAAAAGAAATATAATATGTTTCAGGGCAAATTTTTTCAGGTGTGTTGAAATAAAAAATACGCATTTTAGATAACATAAAATAACACAAAATTGTCTCCAGCTATGTCTTGTTTAATTTTTGTCTTTCATGCGCAACAAATACGTGTTGTCACGTGTATGATTTCAGTAATGTGGCTGATGTAATTGATGTTTTATGGTCGATTTACATATTGACGTCAATATGCTGTCATTGACCATCAGAATACTGATAACAATATTGACAAAGAGCGACGAAAGCCAATTTTTGTTTGTTTACAAGCACAGAAAAAAACTGTATAAAGAGAATGATAAACACAACAAAGGAGTTTTTGGGTTTGTCATTGTGTACTGTGAGAAAATAGATTTTTCCTTTAAGGTGAATTTGCTATTTTAACTAATAAAAGTTATATTTAGAAACCACAAAGAGCATTTGTCACTTGATTTGTAAGAAGAACTTTTGAGATTGATGCTATTATTTTTATTCTCTCTTGTGTAAAACAGTATTTATATTTTTAACGATGTTCTTAAAGCGGATAAAGTAATTTTTTTGCATCTTTTAGTTATGAATTTTTAATTATTTTTGTCTTGAATATTCTACTGCATAGAGTAAGGGTTAGCAATTGTTTTGGTTCGAGAACCACACTGGGGGGAGGACTGCATCTTTTAAAATGATTGCATTCATTAGTTAACTTTTCATCTCAGAAAAGGGGTATTAATTGTACCATAAAAATCAATAAATCAAATAGCATAGTGACAGTTTTAGTCAATTTATTTTTTAGCTAATTTCATATAATCTATATAGCTGCAAGCACATTTAATTTTTGAAGTTTAAGGAGGCAAATGTACCTTATAACACTTTTTTGAAATTAGGATTGAGATTACTTGTTAAAATTCTCAGCAATGCAGTTAATCTCAGTTCAAGGCGGATTTTCTGAAATGTCTTGGCGGCAAAAAAAACTGTTTGCGGGCACGCTGGCCACCATTTGCCCACTCCTAGCATAAAGCACAATTTTAAGAAATTGTTTGCTTAGAACAGGGGTGGCTAACCCGCGGGCTGCATGTGGCCCACCTCTAGTGATTTTTAGACCCGCGAGATTCATTACCCCTTTACAAAATACGACTATTTTGTGCAATATTTTTGCTTATAGTGTTTTTTTTTTATAAAAATAAATCCGATTACTGATTCTATTTTATCACGTTGCTTCTGTTACTGTGAATCACAGTTAACAGTTCTTTCAAGAACTGTTAACTATAATTTCCTGTCATGTACAATGTATATAACATACTCTACTTTTAATTCCCAAAATCTTTAATATTTGGAATTGCAACATTAATTCTTAACATAAATACCAGTGTTCACTACCTGTTACGCCAAAATACCTCATTTTAGAATCATTCAGATTTAAGTATACAATTTTTTTTTTGGGGGGGGGGGAGTCTTAGTGATGTATATTTTTCGTAAACAAATAGATTTTGCCATATTTTTCTTTTATTTAATTGTCTAGAATTTGTTTTCATCCATAATTTGATTTTTTAAAGTTCAGTTATGTATTGTCCTGTTTTATTAATGATAGTTGGAAATAAAAATTATTTCTCCTTTTAAAAAATTGGTTGTTAAAAAATATCTTTTTTATATAAAAAAAAAAAAAGATAAGACTTTCTCAGCCCAAGAAAGATTTCTCTGAAATTTTGTCATCTACAACCTTTTCGGAAAGAAAGCATTTTTACTTCGGAATTTTTTTGTTTTAATTACGATACACACAATTTGTAGTATATGTGTGTATCATATGTTCTACTACAATATACTCTTTCTTCTCCACTTCGGTTTTTTTCGTAATCTTGAAAAGTTTTTCAACTAAAAAATAGTTTTTGATGCTGATGTTGTAAGAATGTGGCAAAAAACTAAAACTAAGCTTTGGAAACTAAATTTTATAGATGATTAATTTATTATTAATGTATATCATTTAGTTTTTAACAATAATTACTAATCCGCGTCACTAAGGGCTACACGCAACATGAAGATTGACGTCATTTTTCTAATACGCTTCCTTCTTAAAAAATTTTTTTGTTTCTATGAATGTATGCAACAGCTATTAGCTTTATTTATTCTCTTACAACTTTCTCTCTTCTCTCTCTCTCTCTCTTTATTTTTGGTACTAAAAATTCTACTCATTTACCTTATGATAAATGCATAATCCAATCATTTTAATGATTGACAAAAAATTCAATCCTAAAAATAAAATATAATTCTCATTTCGAGCACTTTCTCAAACTTTTCTGGATAATATTCTATCCAATAACTAATTTTATCGAGGAATGTTACCTGTATGCATCCCTCAATTGTATAAAGAAGATTTATTTAGTACAAGATAACGATTACATTTAAAAGATACAGAAAATATTCAAAGGGGCACTTCACGAAAATAAGTGAAAAAATTCATTTTCAAATTAGAAAACCAGCGTTAATTCCTTCTTCTTCTAATACAGTTTAAATCTTTACTCTAAGTAAGTTAGAAGTATTTTAGCAAACCAACTATGGTACTGGTATGCATTACTTAGAGATAAAAGTGTTTACTTAAAATTGCAATTTCTCAAAACTGTAAATTACAACACAAAATGGACATTTTTGAAAATTCTATTCATTTTATTACTTGGAAATTTTGTATACATACTATTACTACAGAAATAAGTACTTTAATGAGATATTCTTTTGTCAAAATAGTTATTTAAAAAAATACGGTTTAAAAAATGTGCGTGAACTCTCATTGTTCGGTAATTTTTCCCAGGTTACTCCATTTATAAATTTAAAAAACACTATTTATTTTTTTAAAAATGTCCTTATTAAACTGATAATAATCTTGGAATAAATGCACGTAAAGAATTAATAATCGTATAACCAGCCAATTTTTTTGGAAAAAAAATGAGCCGTAAACTTAGTCTTTTTTATCATTGTGGAGATAGGAAAATGTTGCTTCAAATGACCTCTTCAATAAATAATTATGATGAAAATATATTTCCGAGTAAAATGAAATGTAAGGAACTTCAGAGAGCCGAACCTTTTAGGACATGATTCTACTTTTTTCTTTAAAGATACTGATCAAAGTTTGTATGCCTTACTCGGTGACTTTACATTCTACCGTCATGGATTGTTTCATTCATAGAACAATCCGATTCACCACACACTACCTTTTTCCACCCTTTCTTACTTCATTCAACAGTTTTCAAAGGTGGTAAATCGCGCTTATTAAGTCGCACAACTCCCATCACTGTTGACAAACGTTTCCCATCATGTTGAACATGTGCATCCTACTAAAAGGTGAGTGTGACAAGGCGCCAGCCAGAATCAACTGTAATACAAACAAATGACTTGCAGGGCACGAGGAAAAAGTGGGATGTGTTCCAAAACGCATTCTTCACGGCCACATGTCATTGCTGCGTCTCTTCTCAGGTTCAGAGATGAAGTCCAAAAATTTCCCCGCTGAGTTTCAATGCATTTTTTAAGCGTCTGTTTATTTTTTGAACTTTAATGAATTCCCTCTACTTTGTATGTGTACTGGTATCTGTAAACTTCCTTGGAATGTGCAGTTTTTTTTCTGTCAAAATTTTAATTAGGAGATAGTATCTTTATCGACCATAAAATGTATGAAATCAGGAGTTTCCGGTATAAAAATTTAATTTAAACGGCAATCAAGGCACTGGATTTTCAAAGAAAAATAAACAATTTTATATCCGTTATTCGAGGTAATATTTTAATTATCTTTCGGCATAGAAAATACTTGATCTAAATGATGCCTAGTTGTTTATGTGGTATTTTGCTTGTCTCACAGATGAGCCTACAATTTCCCCCCCCTCGATAATACCTGGGCGTTTGTACTTTCCTCAAGTTAATTACAATAGCAAATTGTTTTCTTGTCTTTGTAATTGGCAAGCAAATAATTTGCCTCAAACTTGCCTTGCTCTAAAGTGTTTACTTCCAATTTTTTTGCTCTAAGTTACATGTTTTAGTGCATGTTCCTGGAATGTGTTTATGTTAGTTATCTTGTCAAGAGGTTATTGTTATACCTGTTCTCACCTTGAAAATAAATCATTGTTCTTGCTTGCTAGGATTTTAAACATACTTTTCTGAGTACTTCTTTTAGAAAGAAGTTCGAGAATACAGTGTTTACGTATCCATTTACAATTATTTTCGTCTTTACAGCGTTTTCACATTTGTCAGTTTAGTAAACAATTAAGTCTTTAATTTTATATCTGAAACGACGTTATGTAGGGTATATATTTTTTTCCTTTTTAGCTGATTTCAAGTTCTTTATGATAACCGTTGAAAGAAGAAACTGCGAATTTTCAGTTAGCTATGTAAACTAATAATACGTTTTATTACTGTAATTTTAAGTGAGAAATATCTGTAACGGTGAAGCCTAAAGATATAAGGAAACGTTTGAGATGTAAAGTCTCTTACTGTTTCTCTAACCTTTAAAACTGAAGTTGAAATTAATAAATTAGTGGTTTTTCAATGCTTGAAATCAAGTTTGATTGGATGTCGCATCATATATGTTTATATTATTTTTGTGCCGTGTTCTGTTTTAAATAATACTTTATTTATTATTAGTATATTTCATTTCTTTTTAACTGATTTTGAGAAGAGATACACTTTACAAACTTTAATTTATGATCTTCAGTTATATCTGTTGCTTTATTTTGCGTACTAAGTTGGGAAAATCAATTAAATAATCGAAAGAATATTTTTATTTTACGCATTGTTGCAGATGTTTTAGCTTAAAAATACAATGATTTATTTGAAAATTTTCCATGAACTAACAAAATGAACATGAGGTGGCGCAAAATATTTTCTGACATTTTTATATGTTGAATGACTTATTTTCGCATGACTCACGTTAGCTTCAGGATTGATCATGATAATATACTCACAGACAAATCTCTAAACTGACTCATTTACATCAATCCTAACATTTTTCTCTGAAAATTCTTATTATGGAAATCTTTCTTTATAGAATTTTGTTGGAACAAACATAACATTTCTGAAAACATTCACGGCACACAATTTCTTCCACGATAAAAAATACAAGCATTGAAATGTACAAATCAAAAATAGTATTGTTCGTCTCAAATGCCTACTTTTCATAATACTGAGCCATAACGATTACTAAGTAAATTTCATCAGAAGTTTTTCTTTCAAGTAATCCAACTGAAAGTAAAGGTAAATATTTTACTCTTTTGCCTAGTTATAAGTTACCATTTAAAGTGTGAAGAATTGATGACACTTTCAAATCCAGTAAAGTGTCTAATTTCTCTTTCAATCTCTAGATTTCTGCAATTACTATATTTGGTAATATCCTTCTTATTTTGTATAAATTTACATCCAATAAGCTTAATGAAATTAGGCAAATTAAGTTTAAAAAATTCTAGTTAGAAATTAACAAGCACTTTTTAGCATTAAATTAAATTATTCTGCTCGGAAAATTTTATTTTATTAGAAAATAATACTAAGACCGTCCATTTCATTTTAAAAAACACAACATGTGTGTAACATATATATCCGTTTATATATACATCATACAATGTACTTTACATTTAAAAAAGTTTTTTATGTAAGAAAACTTTCTACGTAACCCTTGTATGTTAGAAGACTATTTATTATTATAAAATGTGAGATATTTTATACACATGTGAAAATGAATCGTGTGATTTTATTAGAAGTGTAAGTAATACAATAAAATGTGCACCATTTACGCTGCTGAAATTTCAATACAGAATTTATGCTGGAACGTTTATGTCCGAAATTTAAATCCTATCTCTTACCCTTTCAGGACTATAAGGTTGCCTAGAGTAAATACTATTTTAACTGTTTACTTTAGTTTGATTAGACGCAAAATAAATGAAAATTACAAGAAAGATGCATAACAATGTATCAATTCAATTTGTATCAATGTGTAGTTTTATCAGGCGTGTTTGTTTTCATTTGTTTTAAAATATTCTTTATTACTGCCCAAAACTATAGTTATCAAATAACATAAAACAAGTAGAAAATACAGAAATATATAATTACACAACACAATAAATTGAAATAAGAATACAACCCACGAATGTGCTTTATCATTGGCACCTATTGATTTGGTAGTTCTTTTTTTTCCAAATGTTCCCGTTATATAATTGCGTTCGGCATACTCTCTATCTTGTCATTCTGAATAATAAATACACAAATGGTTATATATATATATATATACATATGTTACCTTTAAAGCGTGAAATGCGTTATTTCATAAAATAACTAGGTATTTCATGAAATAACTAGACAAGTTGTAACAACCTACTTGAGGTTGTTGGTGTTTGGGGGTTCGAGTAAATGTCAGCCATAACCAGTTTCAAATTCAGATTTATTATTCTACTAACTTAAATCTAACCACTAAAGGTAGGAAATACGCAACGCCACTAATTAGAAGAGCAATCACACGGTTAAAAGATATTTAATATATGAGTAAAATCTACTTCCCTTACTCTTGAAACACTTTGGACTTCTAGGGTATTGTTAGTTCACGGCATACGAAGCGCTATCTGTGTAATTAAGAGAGTAGAGTGTGTTGTTGTGTCTGTAGTAATGTATGTATAAACTGTGTCTGCGCAATCCCAATTGCGCAGCCTGAACTGCGCATGCCCTGCAACTCCAATGTAAATGTACAGAAGTTATGAGAAATTAATAAACGCAAGTCCACAAGAAAACTGTGTCGTGATTGTGTGTCATGAACAACATGTGTATGAGACTCTTCAGTCCACTTACGTGTTAGAGCTATCGAATTAAACACTGGTCCTTACGAGGCCAGAGAACTAATGGATTAACCTATGGATTAAAAAAAAAAGATTAAGTGAAAAGCCAAGTGCGGCAAACAGTGATTTGTGTAAACAGCCAAGTTCGGCAGCCAGTGATGTGAGGTGAGAGCAATGTTCTTTGAATTTTTGTGAGAATTTTAATTATTTAATTATGTCTTTAATTGCTAAGTTGAAGAAAGACGAGTTAAAACTTGTCGCGGAGGAATTAAAACTAACTGTGCCAGATAATGCAAAAGTTCTTGATTTGAAAATTTTAATTGAAAGTAGTGAAGTGTTTAATACAGACACAGAATTAGTTAAAACTGTTATTGACTATGCCGTTGAAGAAACGAGAATTAAAAAATCTGCGAGTGAAGCAAATTTAGAGTTAGAGAAAATTAAATTAGCGCATAAGCGGTCAGAAAGTGAAGCAAATTTAGAGTTAGAGAAAATTAAGTTAGCGCAGTTAGAGAAGCAATTAGAGCTTGCTAATATTCGGAAAGATTTAACACATGATTCTTCACTTTCAACAGTGAGCGCCACCGAAACATGTAACAATATTAGTATCGAAACGTTAATAAAAAGTGTAAAAACATTAACTATCTCTGTACCCTCGCGTGTTGAGTCATATAATTTATTTTTTCAGTCATTAGAGAAAGCATTCAAAACGAAAGGGGTTCCCGAAGAATGGAAATCGGAAATTCTTTTAAATATCTTAGGAGAGAGAGCGAATAACTTAATGATTTATGTGTCAGAGGAAGAATTGCGCAGTTATGAAAAACTAAAAAATTTAGTTTTGAAAGAATTTCAGCCTACACCGCAAGAATGCTATAATAATTTTCGTAAAACTCAAAAATTAAATTCAGAGAGTTATGTTCAATTTGCGTCTAGGTTAAGTGCAACATTCGAGTATTACTGTCAGTTACGAAATGTTAATGAATTTAAGTCAGTATGTGAATTAATTGTTGCGGATAAAATGATGAGCACTCTTGACAGAGAATTAGTGACTCATATTAATGTAAAACAAGGAGAAACATTTTTTAAACCCCACGAGTTAGGGCGAGAATGTGATATTTATTTATCTTCTAAAGGTAAATTTAAAAGCGAGTCTAATACATTTTCCAGGTCCTTCACTGGAAATGAAAATAAACGATATGAGTTCAATAATCATCAGAGATATAACAGCTCGCGAAGTCAGAGAGGAGGTTCGAGCGTATTTTTTTCTGAAATAAAGAATGAAAAATGTGTGTTGTGTAAAAATGAAGCACATGCTTTGCAATTTTGCCCTCAGTTTAAAGGTTTTTCGATAAATGAAAGAGTAGATTTTGTTAAAAACAATAAAATGTGCTTTAAATGTCTATCCCCAGAATGTTGTGTAAAACAGTGTCGCTCTAGAAATTGCATAGTTTGTAAGAAGCCGCATAATAAATTGCTTCATTTTCAAAGAGAAATAAAAAGTATCCCAACTCACCAAATCGGGCCTCCTTCGGTCCTTGAAGAGAGATCGCAAACGATATCTTTCAATGCTTCTGCCCCTCCGTTCGTTCCTAATTCAAATATAAACAAGCAAGAAATCGTGGCGACTACATTTAGTCATAACAAAATTAAAAGATGCTTACTGAGCACAGCTCGCGTATTAATAAAGGATAAATATTCGAATTGGCATGAATGTAGGTGTTTGTTAGATGGAGGCAGTATGGTTTGTCTTATAACTAAGGAGTGCGCGAATAAATTACAACTGAAAAGTGAAAAGATTAATACTTTGATCTCATGTTTAAATGATGCATCTATGATTGTTAACGGTTGCGTTAAAACGACAATTTCAAATAAAAATAATACATTCGTGAAGGATTTAAATATGTTAGTAGTTAAAAAAATCACAGATTTTATTCCAAGTAATACGTTTAATACTAGTGTTAATTTTTCAGATGTAGTGGAGTTAGCTGATGAACGTTTTAATATTCCAGATAAAATAGACATGTTGTTAGGTGCAGAAATATTTTTTGAACTATTGAGACCGGAAAAATTTAAGATAAAAAATTCAGATCTAATTTTACAAAACACGGTTTTTGGTTACGTTGTAAGTGGTAATGTAGATTCATTTAATGAAACTAAAGTTCATTGCGGTTTAGTTAAGGACGAGGATTTAAATAAAACGTTGCAAAAATTTTGGGAAGTAGAAAATGTGGAGATAGTGCAAACAAAAAGTAATGAGGCTAGTTTATGTGAGGAACACTTTATGAAAACACATTCTAGAGACGAGGAGGGACGGTACATAGTTAAAATGCCCCTTAAGGGTGATCCAAATTGTTTAGGGAATTCCAGGGGCATTGCTCTCAAACGATTAAATGCATTGTGGCTTAGATTGGAAAGGGATCCACAATATCTAAAATTGTATAGAGAATTCATGCAAGAATATGAACAAATGGGACATATGAAAGAAGTGAAGGTAGAAGAAAATAATTCGAAGATGAACTATTTCTTACCTCATCATGGCGTCTATAGACCCGAAAAAAGTACTACTAAGGTGAGGGTGGTCTACAATGCGTCTAGTCCTACAGATAATGGATTATCACTGAATGATATTCAGTACAATGGAGGAGTCATCCAAGATGACTTATATGCCCAGATGATTAGATTCCGTACTTACAGATATGCACTGACTGCGGACATTAAAAAAATGTATCGAATGATCCTAATTGATTCCGAACAACGCTGTCTGCAACAAATATTGTGGAAGGACAATAAACACGACCGAGTAAAAACATATGAGCTTCAAACAGTCACGTACGGGACGACCAGTGCCCCATACTTAGCGCAACGAACATTGAAACAATTGTCCTATGATGAAGAAAATAAATTCCCGATAGCAGCACCAGTCCTTCGAAGCAATTTCTACATGGATGATGCGTTATGCGGGGCGGACACCTTAGAAGAGGCTAAGGAGCTACGATATCAGTTAATTGAAATTTTGAAAAGTGCAGGCATGGAATTGCATAAAATCCGGGGAAATCATCCTGAACTTTCGCAGAGTATATATGGAATCTACGATTTTTCTAAACCAAATGAGACCAAAACCTTAGGTGTGTCCTGGGACCCAGGAAGAGACACTTTTTCGCTTAAAATTGACGTGATACTTTGTGATTCGTATACCAAGAGAAGCGTTTTGTCAACTATTGCGAGACTGTTTGATCCTTTGGGTCTTGTGGGACCCGTGGTGTCCAACGCCAAGATGTTTATGCAGAGGCTTTGGAGACTTAGTATTGACTGGAAAGATCCACTCCCAAAGAAAGTGTATGATCAATGGCACCAGTTGTTAATTGGGCTAGAGAGCCTAAATAACATAAATATCCAAAGACGTGTAGTAATTGAGAATCCTACATCTATAGAGATTCATGGATTTTCTGATGCGTCAGAGCGCTGCTATGGAGCTGCAGTGTATTGCAAATCAAAAAATAATTCGGGAGTGACTTTAGTGAGATTAATTACTAGCAAATCGAGAGTTTCACCAACTAAGAGTCTAACTATTCCAAGATTGGAACTGTGCGCCGCTGTCCTTTTGTCCAAACTTGTGAAAAGAGTGATTGATACCTTGAAGCTGGAATCAGTTAAAGTTTATCTGTGGACTGATTCAATGATAGTGTTGTCTTGGCTACAAAAAGAACCGATGGACCTTAAAACATTTGTGCAGAATAGAATTGCTAAGCTTCAAGATTTGTTCCCTGTACGGCAATGGAAACATGTGCCATCCAACCAGAATCCTGCAGATTTGATTTCTCGTGGAGTAGATCCTGACAAACTTCTGAATCAAGAAATGTGGTGGAACGGTCCAGAGTTTCTATCTGGCAGTGATTATCCGAACAAACCTGTGAACATTAGTGAAAACAACGATGCGTACAATTCAGAACTGAAGAACAGTGTACTTGAAAAACTTGAGAATGAAGTGCCAGTTTTTAACATTTTTGTGAATGACTTTGTGAACAATTTGTGTAACCTTAGTAATAACTATTTAACCATTTTGCGTATCTTAAGTTATATTTTTAGGTTCGTAAACAACCTGAGGAGGAAGGTCAAAGCCAGTGGCCCACTAACAGTAGATGAATTGGAGAAAGCAGAGATCTTCTTAATAAAAAGTGTACAAAGGCAAGAATTTTCAGTAGAAATAAAAGGTATAGAAAACCAAAAACCTATCTTGCTAAAAAGTAAGTTGAAAAGTCTCAATCCATTTTTGGATTCAGATGGAGTGCTTAGAGTGGGTGGCCGATTAGGTAATACAAATTTTCCTTTTAATCAAAAACATCAAATTATTTTGCCTAAAATCCATAAACTGTCATGTATGATAATTGAATATTTGCATAACAAATACTTTCATGTTGGTGCTTTTTCACTTTTGAATTATGTTCGCGAAAAATTTTGGCCTCTCAATGGTCGCAATCTTTGTAGAAAAATTGTTCATAAATGTATAATCTGTTTTAAATGTAAACCTGTTATTACATCTCAAATAATGGGCAATCTGCCTAAGGAAAGGGTTACCACTGACTACCCTTTTAACTGCTCGGGTGTCGACTTTTGTGGTCCTTTCTTCATAAAAAACAAAAGCCAACGCAAAGGAAGTTTGCATAAAATCTATGTTTGTATATTTATCTGTTTTGTGTTTAAAGCTGTACACATAGAAGTAGTGAATGATTTAACTTCCGATGCATTTATTGCGACTTTAAAAAGATTTATTGCACGAAGAGGGAAATGTGCAAAATTATTTTCTGATAACGCTAAAAATTTTGTAGGAGCTAATAGGGAAATTAAAAAACTTCATGAAATGGTTAGCAAACCAGATGATCAATTAGCTAGGTACTTAGCGGCAGAAGGCATTAAGTGGTAGTTTATACCCCCTAGATCCCCCAACTTTGGTGGTCTATGGGAGGCTGCTATTAAATCATTTAAATATCATCTAAAAAGAGTTATGAGGGGAATAAATTTGACTTATGAAGAAATTTTAACCGTAATAGTTCAAATCGAGGGTATGTTAAATTCTCGACCTCTTTGCCCCTTGTCTACTAATGAGAATGAGTTTGACGTTCTTACTCCTGCTCACTTCTTGATTAATAGATCCTTGAATTCTATTATTGAGCCCAACTTAATAAATATAAAGGAGAATTACCTTAAGAAATGGGAAAAAATTACTAGAATAGTGCAATTAATGTGGAAATTTTGGCATCGCAATTATCTTAATCAAATGCAACAAAGGAACAGATGGATGTTCGAAAAAAATAATGTAAAAGTTGGAGATTTAGTACTCTTAATTGAAGAGAATTTGCCACCATACAAGTGGTTATTAGGAAGAATTATTCAAGTTTATTTAGGAGTCGATAACAATATTCGTGTAGTTAAAGTGAAAACTCAATTTAGTACTTGTAAAAGAGCCATATCTAAAGTTTGTGTTTTGCCAATGCCAAATGATTAAATACTGTTGATAAAAATTATTTTTTTTGTGTGTTTTAATCAATTCAAGTGAATTGTTTTTTTGTTTTTTTTTAAATTTAATTTCAATGATATAGTGCATTTCTTTAAGTGTCTTTTGTGGAATTTAAGTGATGAACAATTATTTTGTGTTAATTATTAATACAGTGATTGCTTGGTGTAACCAGTGCAATGTGGGGCGGTATGTTAGTTCACGGCATACGAAGCGCTATCTGTGTAATTAAGAGAGTAGAGTGTGTTGTTGTGTCTGTAGTAATGTATGTATAAACTGTGTCTGCGCAATCCCAATTGCGCAGCCTGAACTGCGCATGCCCTGCAACTCCAATGTAAATGTACAGAAGTTATGAGAAATTAATAAACGCAAGTCCACAAGAAAACTGTGTCGTGATTGTGTGTCATGAACAACATGTGTAAGAGACTCTTCAGTCCACTTACGTGTTAGAGCTATCGAATTAAACAGGTATAATAATTCCGTAATTCTCTTATTTGTTGTACGACTCTCCGTTCGTAATCATTAAACCCAATCTTATAATTTATTCGCCAATTAGAAATAATTGACCTACCAGAGACTAACTTCGCGTACCTAAATGGCGACGCTTAAGTATAACAACTTATTTGAAAAATTCAAGTCTTCTTCTTCGGGAGAAAGTTTTCAATAGAACTTACAGTTAAAAAGAAATAAATTTACCCCAAGAGTATTAGCTGAAAATTCGCAGATAGACCCGTTACAAAGTCAGTTAAAGTATATAAAGAATTCTACGATTTATCTAGGTATTCTGTAAAATAACGATCACTTGATCGTTAAAGTATGAAATGCGGCATTCGAAAGTTCTTTGAATCGATTCTATTTGCTTTTTATCAGTTTTGAACCAGTTATGGCTGCTTTGCAATGACGCATGTGTGTGTACCCTACATTCCGTTGCTTTTAAACGTAGAATTTAGACGAATTTATGTTAGCGTTTTACATTTTTTATTATTAAAAAATATTTTTTCAACCTGTTTTCAAGCAATGACTTCTGCAGGAATGGGAGACATACCTGTAAGAAAGATTTAATGCAAGACAGATTTGAATCTTTATTAAATAAGCGTGGGACAAAGGAAAACAGTGCTGCATTCAATCGTGAAAAGCTATTAATGTTGATAGTAGAAGTAAAAAGTGCTCAAACAGCACAGAAAAAATGTATCAAGAGTCTATTGGCAGCATTATGATATCCTTGAAGTTCAAAAATCAGATAAGTTAATTGCGCCAGTAACAGATACAAAACATATATATATATATACCTTTTTGTTTAATTAATGTTCATCTGGTGAGTTCAGTCAGATAAAGACAGCCCTTTTGTCTTTTAAAAACTTTTATTGCGGAACGACACGAACATTAAACATATATGATTAAAACTTAGGTTGTGTATTATTAGGGAAACCGACCCTTCACACACACACACACACAATTACAGATTAAAACTGTACCAAACGGTAGCTCACCCGCCTCTGAGCTCTTACACATAACAAAAACAAAAGTTTCGCGTTACAGAGCAGCGCCCTCTATCTGACGCTCACTTTTCAACACTCCCCACCTGTGAACTTTTAAGTTCACACAGAACAAAAATCAATGCAACAAATTATACAATAAAAAATTCTAACACTAACTAAGCAATGTTACATTACAATTAAAAATCAAGATATTTAAATACACATACACAACGAATTATACATTCAATTACTTAATATAAAATACGAATCATTCTACAAAATATAAAAAGCAAATTATGTAAACATTCATTAAAATTCACATTTACAAAGTGAAGAAAATTAATATGTGATAAAATGATAAATATATAGATTACAGAAAATAACCCAATTTGTTACAAAATTCATATTAAATTAATAATTATACTTCAAGATTCAACTATGATCAATAATAAATTATATCATCTGCTTTTCCTTAATGTTTATTAGTTAATCCTCTGAAATGGGATAAAATGTATTTTTGAGAGGTTTTAGATTTGATCAATTAATTTATAAAATAATTTGAAATTGTTTATTTTTATCTTTAACGGTCTCTCATTAGTTATTTTAGAGAATAACTAGTTATATTTCATGGAATAACTAGGTAAGGTATGAAATTTTTCATCTATAATATACTTTAACTGACTTGTATAGTTATTTCATGAAATGCATAGCTATTATATGAAATAACTGAATTATACACACTTTAACGATAATATATGCACTACAATCACCAATTTTAAATTGGTGGCAAACATTTCCCTTACGTTAGTCGGAAAAGGTCAAAAGTTAGTAGGCGAAAAAATCTTAAAAGAAAACTTGGAAAATTTTATTTTTATTTAATTTCAAAGGATCCTGTGCCTTTTTTTAAAATTCTCATCTGTATTCATGATAAGAAGTATATTAGAATTGATAAAATTAAATGAAATAGTGCTGGCTAGTTGAATTTTACAAATTTATACCAGGCTTTAAAACTCTAAAATATTTGCTGAAATCTAAGCTCTACTCATAAAAAGTCGAATAAAGTCATTTTTAACTTTCTCATTCCAGAAACGCATTTATGTCTAGATAATTGATATATGATTGGATGTCAGGTGAATTTAATTTCACGCATTAGACTAATCTGTCTGAGGTGATCATAACCTAATCAGTTGAAGGATTAGACTGTCTTACAAATTGAGGTCATCCATGTATCTTAATTATACTCATCTTCCTAATGAAGAAATATATCCTTTAAATATGCCCCAAGTAGACTCAGTTCTGTAGCGTTGAGAAATATTTCGCAGTAATAATAGAATTATGACACAGGGCCAAATGTATGATACCCAAATATAACGAAAAAAATTTTCAGTCATGACTGAAATAATGCGCTAAGACATTTCTCGTGTCAAAGAGTTTCTCAATGCATCTTGCGCTCTTTTAAGATATATGTTCTTCGAAATTTATTTGATTTGTCTTCGCGCTCTATGTGGAGAATAAATCTTCCTCCTTAGTTGGTGCATCTAAAAAGGAAAATAGTGCATAGACAAGAGTTTTTTTTTCTTTTAATATTCAACGTTTTAAAAAAAAATCTCGGATTTTGTATGATGTGATGAAAAATGACTGTTAGTTTTCTATTCATAGCTGAAATTAATTTATTCCCAGAATTCCATACACATTTGAAAATATTTTGTTTCGTAATTTTTTTACTTCACTTTATGCTAACATAAAAATTAATTTGAAAATACCTAGAGCATTTTAAGTGTTGTAGAAATAATACTGATTTCATTTACTTAACCCGGCACTTCACACGTAGGGTAGTCATACCCTCCGCCTAACATTTTTCAAGACTCCATCTAAAACATTTTCGGAAAATGAATAGTTCCTCGTGTAGCTGACTTTTAGGGCTATGCTTTGAGGGGGCCTTAGCTTATGGGCGAATTTTAAATGTATATTTTTGGATACCGCCTCTTCGGGTATGTCATACCCTGAGAGTGAATCGCGTTACAGTTGTAAATGCATAAGCACGCCTTAAAATCTTTCTTATGCAATGACGTATTATTGTAGTTATGATAAAGAAATGTGATATTTAAATAGTTTAATAGATACAGAGAGTATTTGATAGATATAGTACAATGGTATTTTTGGATGAAGAAAGACTCTTCGTGGAGATGATGTGGAAGAATCAAATGAAGAGTACAATTCCAAGTATGATTCCTCTACTGAAATCTATCCAGATAATTTAACTGAGAGAGCAATTATCGTTTTTGATAGAATTACCACATAAAATTCAATGGCTAGAAAATGTAATCGTTAGCCTATGACAATACTTTTTGTGTTGTTGAACGTTGCGACAGAAAATATGCAAATTATTTTGTTTGAACCAGATGCTAAATTCTGAAGTGTTTTGGATTTCGATTCACAGAAGAATGTAAAGAATGTAGAAACCAGCAAACTGCTTCTACAAAATTAAAAATTTAAAAAAAATTAAGATCCAGTGAAAACATCGCACTCACTCACGAAGAAGACTAAAGGAGTGTATAAACAATGTACTGAATGTCCTAATAAAATGAACAGAAAAGCTAAATTTACGTGTGAAAAATGTAATAAACATATTGTATTTCCTACTTTTCTTCCTTTTTCACCTCTATATGCAAATTTTACGGTAAAAACAGAAGGTAAACACCCTTGGGTATGAGATATCCTGCGCATGAAGTTAAGGTCGTTTTTTTCACGCTTGAAGTGCCGGGTTAAATAACATTGTAATTGTGCTATACTACAGCCTATTGATGATGGGTACAAGATTTTGAATCATGATCAAGCAATGGGTACATCTGTATGAACTATCCCTCGCTTTTTAAATCTCCATACCACGAGAGGCTTATGGAAGTATCTCAGTTTAAGGGAAGAAGTATCATTATTATTTGTTTCTTAAGCCCATTCTTTTGAAGCATATTGTGAAGTTATAGTACTTAATTTATAGAATGAAAACTTGAAAAATCGCCTTGGGTCTCTTTCCGTTTTTTTAAAGAACTTAAAAGAATTTTTTTTAGAGAATTTTTCTTTAGAGTAATAACTTGTGACATACAACGGTTGCCCAAATGAAAAGTGGTCAAGTTGAATAAAAGAATACCTTTCTTGGAAATTAAAAGAAATTACCATGGGTGTTGTAACACAGATTCCTTCATTTCGGTTGCAGGTATGTGCCTTCACTCTAGAAAGAACGTGTTTGATTCTTGAGGAAGTCCTGCCCAGCTTCCTTCACTTCATCGCCCAAATAGAAGGGTAATACTCTTTTAAGTGACCTAAGAACCTAGAAGTCCCAGGATGAAAAACCCGGACTGGACGGTGGGTGTTCTAAAATTTCCCAACGGATTTTTTAAAGTTGCCTTGGTTTCACGGAAAATGTGTGGGTGGACATTGTCATCGAAATCCTATATTGCGTTTACTGCGATTCTTGAAAACTTTTACACCAACTCTTCCCAGACGTTTGACCTTCATAGTGATCGCCATAGACTGCGACTATTCGTCGATAGAAGTCCGTATTAAACTCACTCCCTGCAATCAGAAACCATACTACCAATGCGTTGTTCCGATCTGGACACATCTCTATACGGCATGACTTTACTCTTTCGATTAATTTCATCTACCACTAACAGGTTTCACTGTTAAATGTCGTATCGGTGTACAGTTCCTACCTTCCTTCAAGTCCCTGTTTGGTGGTTCTGCTATAGCTGCCCTCAATCTGACGGAATCACATATGTTCGCTTTTCATTTTGGCAACCCTTACATAAATTAACAAATGTTTCATGAAAAGTCACAAGCTTGGTAATTTTCAAAAGCATATAATCTATTACAAATTTGACTTTGTAATTTTTTTTACTGAATGCTTACAAAAATATTAATTTCTAACTTAAAAATAAACATCTTTTCAATAAACACTTTAAAACTTTCGTATATTTTAAAATATATTTAATAACTTCCAAATTCCTAAATATAATTTACTTTAATTTAATATGCATACAATTAATGAATGTGAACTTCGAACTTGATACAGTTACTTTGAACTGTAGAATGCATTTGAGAGACATCATCTTAAAGTTGGGAAGAAAAAGAAAAATATTTCAAAAAATGCTTTGTATTTAGCTTGTATTAGTTATTTTTATATTTTGTATTAGATATGCTTATTTACAGTTAAAAGGGCTTCATATTTAGAAGCCTTTCAGGTGTCTAATTGATACACTTTCATCAAGTTAATACATCTTATCAATTTTATTTGAACCGTTAGTACTTTTTTTCGGTACATCTTGTATGCAACTGTAGATTTTATTGTAGTTCTGCGAATGCATTTAACTTAATGCCTTCGTATCACGGTGACGTGGCAGTTAGAATCAAGTAGCTGTTGAAACATGCTTTTATCTATATATTCGATTCTACGTTTATATATTTAATGTCCTGTAAAAATAAAAAAAAATAAATTAATTTTTAAAAAAATTTGTAGAATTTTGTGTTTTTATTTTCCTTAATAGGCAACAACGTCGATAATTTACTTAAAATTCCTTGGTGGAATCAAATTTTAAGCTAATTACTTCTCAATTCCAGCTGTGGTAGCAATATGTGAGTGGTCTTCGTCACGAAACCGTGGCTGGTCTTACTTCTGCCGAGTTCTGGTGCCACTAAAAACACTTCGTATAGAGGGACTGATGCTCTTTAAATCTGTTGGTTCTCAAAGTACTGACATTGGAGTGGTATGGAAGTTTAGAGAGTGAGATTCCAGCTCGGAGTCTTGCTTGTCACTTGAAAGCTGTTCAAAATTACGTGGTTCGTTATCAATAGCCATCATACTGTTCAGAGACGTTAATAAAAAATCAATGGATCAAATGAAGTTGTTACGGTTTGAGTTTCTTTGTGGAACTGCCTACCTGAAGATTCACAGAGACGCGTTCTAACGAACTGATCCAGAAAAAATTTCTTCTACGCGTCAATTGGCTGTTGTACGTCTCTCATTTTTAGTTTTGGCTGATTGAAGAGGAGCTCCTGCACATATCTCGATACATTCAATTTGTGAAAAGTTAATCCCATTCTATTAATTTGAGCTTAAACATATATTTTTTGGGCAGTTTTGATTTAAAAACACGACATTCATATAACTTCTCAAATTTGCTCTTATATTTATTACGTTAGTTTGCACGATTTTATTTTGCTCTAAATTCTACTTTTAGATATATTCCACGTTCATTTTCCAAAACCAATGCATTATATAAGAACGGGAAAGAACGGCATCTTCCAGTTTTCTTTTATAAACTTTTCTTTTATAAACTTTCCTTTTAAAAGCAATCGAGAAGTGAGGCGAGATATTAAACCACAAAATAAATTAATTGAGTTAAGATCACATTTTTAACAAACAGTACAATTCTGTTTTTTATTCACTGGCGTTGATAGTAATAAGCTTAGTAAAAATTTAGGTTTAGAAATCCCAATAATTGCTGTACACATATTTTCTCTACTTTTATTCAGTTTTGGTTATCTTATTTTCACCTCGAGTAAAAGCTTATTCTTGGAGTTGGGGTTGTAAATTGAAGTTGGGAAAGGTGTAATTGCGTTTGATTTCATGTAGGTTTTGCGCAAAACTTGAAATGTTCACGAAAATCCAATCAGACTAAAAAATAAAATGTATTAACTAACATCATTCCTACGTAATTTTTCTTCTGTAGTCATAGTTTGCAAAAACAGTTCGAACCAATTGTTCCCGTGGGAAAAAATCTGAAAAATGATAAAAATGTATACAAACCTTGAGTTTATTACAACATGTAATATTTATAAAACTGAATTTATAAAGTTTTCAAAATTAATATAATTGAGGGACTGAGCTCACATTTTTAACTGTAAAATGTTGTGTAGTGCGTCTTTGATTTATACTTTACAGTTCATCTATTTATAAAGAGAAAATTAACATTACAAATTTCAGTCTAAATTAAAAGATACATCTTACAAAAATGGGCAATATATTGAGCTGTCAAAAATTGACCATAAGTATATGTGGTGCATGTATGATTAGGGAAAATTAAATAAATTGGCTAAAAGAAATTAGTCACTATCTTATAAACAAAATAGTCAGTAAAATGGTCAAGTTGCTGTATTATGTATCGAAATTTTCACCAAATTATAAGAAAAAAATCAAAAGCATGTAATTTTTAAGAAAAGTCAGATTTGTGTTTTCTGAAAAAAAACATTTCTTAATTCCCAGACATATTAAATCAAAACGGTTTTACAAAACAAATATAAGGTTTTACGGATGTCTGCGCATGTAAGATGTTATGTGTTTGTCCACAGACAATTCTGTATTTTATTCACTCTTTAATCAATACTAAGTTATGAGTTTTTACTAAGTTCATCATTTTCAATTGTGATTATGAGTTGCAAACCGGTTATTTTCTGAAGAGAAAGGTTAGTGTTTGCGTATGCAATCGTTCAAAAATCATAAGAAAAATTCCGTTTGATTTATTGTATCGATTTATATCGTCTGTCGTTTGAAATCGATAGTATTAGTTATTTATGGTATGGTAAGAGCTGCTAATAATCTATTGAGTTAAGAAGCAAAAGGAAGTAGTGAATAATTTATTAACGCTAGATGACTTCTTGTAATAGTAATATTGATACTCGAAAAGTATTAAACATATCAGAGCTGAAGGTTACAATTAGTGAATTGACGCAATTCATTTCATACTTTTTATATCTTTCGATAGTTAATTAAAAATAGTTTCTTCCTTTCATGTAATTCATATATATCTGACTGATATTTATGTCTACTTTTATCACTTATACGTATCAAAAATGAAAGCGAGTGTCGCAATTTCTTCTGATTGAAAAACTGTTGAATTTTTATGAACATCCCATGAAATAGTGAAAAATGTATTATAAAAGTATTTACATAACTCCAATGAAACGAAACGTCATGATTTTCTCAGTGATATGTTTCCTGTTATAATAAATGCGCCCAAACAAAATGAAATAGATTTTTTGTACCATTATCCTATTCAAATTATAATTATAGATGATATAGTTTTTTAAAACAAGAACTAGCCTATTCTGTATGGCTACCTATCGTTATTGGCGACAAACTTGATAATTTTGAGCCATGGTCAAACGATGAGGATGACACCCCCTCCTCGAATTTCCTCACCACACCAAAATGAGGATTTTGAACCTCAACAGATTTAACGAGCATCAGCCCCTCTACTTGGAGGGTCTTCAGTGGCACTGGAATCGAGCACTGGCCAATCATCCGTGACCATGACCTCTAGGCTATCGCGGTTATTCCAGTCAAATGGAATACAATTTGGTTAAAGTAACGTTATACTAGAACACAAATTTTCAAACACTAAGCAATAAAACATATTGAGACAGGAATTAAATTTCTCCAAAAACAAGTTAAAAGCTCAGTAAATAAAGAAAAAAAAACAGGACAATTTACTATCATTGTTGTAATAAACATCAGTTAATTCCTTAAGTAAACGCAAAGTAAGAAATATGTATAAAATTACAGCTTCTTCATAAAAAAAATAGACAAATGTGCTGTTAGTAGTGTTCTGTATTATACAGAAACATGTTACTTTTGACATTTAACGAGAGAAAAAAATAGGTTCATTTTTTACACCTAATACCAAACATAGCATTTTGAACTCTTTCGCTCTTGAAATAATATCATTAATAACGGTTCTTCGAGAGATAAATATAGTGATTACATATAATTTCTACAAACTAGCTTTTTCTTGCCTAAAAACAAGCACCCCCTTGATATTTTAGGTATGTATAAGCATTTCATTTACTAAGTAATTAACATTTTGAGAACAGAAAATATATATTTTAAAATCTCTCATGTGTGATATATATATAGAGAGAGAGAGAAACAAATATAATTAATGCCACTACTTTAATATTATAGATCTTAAGAACGAGAAAATAATATCTTTATATTACAAAAATAGCCCCAGTGGCGTAATGTACATCCCCACAGCCCTCTCATCGTGGGGGGCAGGATTCTAGGAGACCCAAAGCCTGACTGACGCTAAGCCCTTTGTAAAATCTGATTTGGGGCCCAAAACCTGACTTTGCTGGGGGGGGGAGCTAATATTCTCTGTTACGCCACTAAATAATCCCCATTGTGTTTTAGGGAAGTTATTTAATTGATGCAAATTTTTAGAGCACATCCAATGAGTGGCCACTGTAACCTAGTGGTCCTTGTCACGAACATGTGATCATTGAGACACGAGTTCGAGTCCTGATACCGCTGAAGACCTACGTGGATATATGCTTACAAGATCCAGCTGATGGATTCAGCTTCTTCTCTGATTCTATAGTACAAAATAAAACAAAAACAAAAATAAAACAAACCCATGGTCAAACCCACAGGGAAAGTAGGAGGGGGGACAAGTCCCTATCCGAATGAAGGAGAAATTTTGAACTTCGCTGGCCTAAACGAGTTTCGTTCAAGAATGCAAGTGCGTCACACTCAGCTGATTGCCGAGTGGAGGAATGTTGCTTTCACAGGAAAGCGGTGGGTGGTCGAGCGGTGGTGCCTGAATTGGTCTTGGCTGTTGATAGTGGGGTTGCTATGCGATGCTATTGTAGAGACCTGGTGCTCGTTAAACCTGTCTTTTCACAAAATCCTCAGGCTCGCGTGGTGTAAAAGTTAGGAGAGTGGAATGTCAGTTCAGGTGTTGCCTTGATCAGGACTTGAACCCTCTATTTGACAGAAGCATCACTGGCTATGAGTTCGCAACCGGGATTCCTTGGCTACGCAATACCGTGAGTAGGTTGAGTTAAAGTTTTCAAAACATAACGCTAATTTTAAAACAATCATTTTTTCGTGTTCTTTGCTACGACACACTGATCTTCAAAATATTAGTTAGCAAATTAATATACATAAATTACATTTTTCAGCTTTTATCTTTAAATTGAACAAACGAATAGAAAAACTATTTGATATTGATTGCGCACTGAAAAAAAGCACACAATTCGTCGATTACGTCGAAACTGATGAGGAGCATAAGCCAGACGGTGTTAGAGATTATTTCCTGTGTTGCTCCATATATCCCGTATAACCTAATGAATAATTCTTTTGAAATAATAGACGAGAGTTTGAAAACTCTGATGCACTTAACCCTGTTTTTTTCCCTTTCGAAAAATAAAAATTCCATATAAAAAAGGGTTGCAAAAAGCTATTGCATCTGTGGAAATACATTTTCTAGGAAATAATACTCAAAAATTGTGTCAAGAACATAAAAATAGCTCCTGAAACTCTTTTTTACTTCATGTTGCTTAACTTATTATTTTTATTTAAAAAAAAAAAAGTATGATTTTTTTGTGTGTGTTTGTTGGATAAAAATATGATTCAAAATTTAATTTAGGTACGAAAATAATTTTTATTGCTTTTATCTTTAATTAAATTTCTAACCATCAATAGCTATTGATTCATTCTTTAACAGGTTAATAATGTTTGTATTTTTTATACTTTTAACTTTAACTTAACCGTTTATTGCGTAAAATAAAAAGAGTATCTAGCCAAATAACTGAACAATTATTAGATGGATCACACATATTTCAAAAATCAGTTTTTGGTCTCTCATCTAAATTAACACAAAAGTTAAAATTATATATGATGATTAGAAGAACAACAGTTTGCCACGCTTTATACAGAATTCTTTTGTTTTTCTTTGTGACCAGCAATAACTAATTCCCTTTTATTCATCTCACCCACTTTACCCACTGTCTTGAGCTCTAAGTAGCCATTTCAGTTTCTCTCTCATATATTGGAATTACTCATATCTGAAATTTGGCATTCGACGTAGCATTTTAGAACTGTTGCCTTAGGAATAACCTTCATCCATCTATAATTCCTGTATTCAGCTTGAATAGAATTTGAAAATTAATTCTTCGAATTTTTATTGTATTAAATTTGGTTATTACCATTTTTTAAAATAAATGGTAATTACCATTCTACGGCACCATAGTACCGTTTTTGGTGTGGTACCATATATTTATGTACCAATTACTGCAATGTAACTTAGATGCCTAGTTTCTTCCCCAGAAGGAAGATAAGAGTTCTGACGATGCGAAATTGAACTAGGAGTTTCCCTAGAGTACTCAAGAAGTCAAATAGATACTCTTGGGATCTTTAACATGCCGCGAAATCATTGAATGCTGTCGATTTTCTGCATCATGAAGTACACCAATTTGGGCCAGGGTCACCCGCAAACTTTGACGTGCAAGGCCAGCGCCTAACCATCTACTCTACCCAGCCAACCTTCTTCTAATATTTAACAGAGAGAAGAAAAAAACAGTTATAGGTCATCGACTATTTATTCTAGACATAAAACAGTCAACTTTCATTTCATCATCAGTATCTACACTTAAAAAAGTTATAATTGGTGTTTCGCGTCATTACTGGAGATTTCCTCGATTTTCTAATCATTGAACAGATTTGAAATGACCAAAACAAGTTTGTTTTTGTCTGTTAGCTTGAAAGAGATAAAAACAACTTTTTTTAAAAGAAAAACTAAAAGAGCTTAGGATCAATGTTCTTCCCATTCATTAAACTTAGGGTCAGTTACTTATTTTTTCAAATAATTCTTACTATTGTGGTTGTAAATTTTAAAAGTTTCAAAGTCAGAGGAACCTTGGTAAATAGTTCTCTATTTTTGTGTTTCTTTTTTTCCGGTGTTTGGGTTGGTTCTATTAAACGTTTCCCCATTGTTTCCCACTTTGAATTCCATGTCAAGTTGCTTTCCATAACAAATTTCAAGATTTTGGGTATAAAACATTCTTGCATTCGTCAAAGCATAGATTTTATCCCACATTTTGCTGATTTTCGTCATAATATACTGCTGAAACTTGCATCTGCTTCTGTAAGCTTTTAACATTTCATCAATGATTACGTATGCTAAGACTTAATAACAACTTTTACTCTGATTTGTAAAGTCTTCAACAACCTGACGAATAATAGCTAAATTTTCAGTTTTTTTTCTTTCATCAGTATCGTCAAACCACAAGATTTCATTTGATTTTTGATTAATGTCGTACTTTGAAACAATTCGAAAGCTGTTTTGATGAACCTCGTTGTCGAACAGTAATGCCCTCAATGAAAGGAGAAATATCTCTTTAGAAGGTAATATCCCTAAAACATTCAGATACAGTTCCGCGGTCTCCCAGAACTCCTTCACACAGAGGTGTTGCCATATAAAACTATCTAATAACAGGTAAAATATCTCTTCTACCCATTGCGCAATAGTTACGATTCCATCTATAATAAGGCTGAAGTTTGTTAAAATATTTAGTTTTGTAGTTCTCTCTCGCTATCTATTCGACAAATGAGGCCGAAAAAAAAGTTTCCAAGAGTGTTGTCGCATTTTGACCCTTTTTGCCTTCGTTTTCATTTCTGACTGTAGTGTAGCAATGTTTCCTTTCTCAGCTCGAACATTTGTACGTGAAGGGTGAGTATTCCAGTGCAATTTGTTCTTTTCTGAAGCAGAAATCCGGCGGTGAGACGTCGTCATTTTCATCCCCAGATTGTCCATTGTCTATCCGTTGACCACTGGTTTCTGACTCAGTATTACTTTCTACGCCTTCTAATCTACCAGTGCTATCCTCTACGTCTTCAAGACGTTCTCGTATTGTTGTCTAGAATGCAATTTTTTCTTGTTGATATACATTTCTTTGCCGACCAAACGCAACTAACAGCTGTTTACGAGACATCATTGCAAAATGATAATAATTATGTTGATCCTCCACAAGATTCAAAAAAAGGAAACATATCACCATTGTGCACAATGATGTAAATTTTTTTGTAAGCTGATAAATATAAAGGTGAAACACTAATTAGATTAAATAATAATTAAACATGAATCAAAAACGTCATTACTCTCACCATGAGAAAAACTCACACATTGTACGTAAAATTTAAATCACAGTACTTGCGTGATGAGAAATTTTCTCACTATGAGCCAACTCAAACTAAAAAAGGCTGACTAGTATAGTACAAAAGTCACTAATATCACTATCGGTGTTTCTAGCACTAACAGGAAGTTTTAAAACTCAGCTGGAGAAAGCAGTATTCGCTTACCATTAAGGTAAACACATTAATTCTGTATTTTCTTGAACCTGAGAAAAGTACAGTGTGAGTTCTCACGGGCTGAGCAACATTCGAGTTTTTAAACTCATTTGGAAATGTAAAATGAATTTAAACTGCATATGACAATAACGACGCCTTAAACATTTTTCCATCGAATCCACAAAGCACTACCGATAAGCACCTACTATTTTAGAGTTATATTTGCCTGGCTAAGGCAAATATATATATATATACTTCTCAAAAAAATTAGGGAAGCAAGCAAAAAAGTGAAGAAGTCTTTTCGCGATAGTCATGTATGGGTATAAAATGGAGAATACAGTTGTTGAAAAAACGTGATAAGGAAAGTAGAAGTAAAAAGAAACCTATATGGGACTTTAATTCTTAAGGAATGGTATAAAAACATAAAATGATGCTTCAGGGCAAAAATTTGGTTACATGTAAATAACAAAAAACAGATTGTTTGGAAATAATACATGGTATTTAATGTGGTGTGCGTGGTCCCCCCGAACAGTTAAGACTGCTGCACACCTGTTTTACATAGATTCGATGAAGTTATCGATGATTCTTTGGGAATATTGTTCCACTCTTGATGAAGCGTGATCTCTAAGTCTTGAACAGTTATAGAAGGTTTTGTTTTTGCAGCAACGCATCATTCGAGTACGTTCCAAACATGCATGAACGATTATAGATCAAGAAAGTATGCTAGCAACTCCACACGCTGCTTTGTTTCAGCTTCAAGAAAGTTCTCCACAAAACGGACTGTATGAGGTCTGGCCTTATTCTACATTAAAAGAAGGAAATTGCCAATGGCTGCTGCGTAAAGTACGACATGGGGTCTCAGGAGATTGTCAGTATACCTTTGAGACATCAAATTTCATTTCGAATGATTTGCAAGTCAATACATCTGGCTATGGTGATCCAAACTATACAATCAAACCACCTTATCTGTAATGTGAACTTCCCTGAACTAATATAGGGTTATTTTGAGTGCCCCTTTCTCGCCATACCGAAACACGTCTGGAGTCACACTGTACACCGAATCTGGATTTGTTCATAAACAGCAGTTGACTCCAATCGCTTTTCATCCAATCTCGATGTTCAGTAGCCCACTTTCTTCCTTCTTTCTGTCAATGGAATACAAACTATTGACCTATGTGCATACATATCACTCGCTTGAGGCCTATTTTGGATTGTTTGGCTTGAGACCATTCATGCTGTTACCAAAATAAACTGTTTTTGAATCTACTTTGCATTGGTTCTGTGCTCTCTCTCTCTCTCTCTCTCTCGACAAGCTGTTAAGAAGATATATTGGTCATTATTTGCAGTGGTAGCACGTGGATGACCTTGCTCTAACCGACGTTGAACAGCTTCTGTTTCTTGAAATCGATTTCACAGTCTTGCAACGACTCTTCTTGGTACTCTAACAGCGCCCACTAAAGTTCTTAGTGTTTTTCCGGATTCCAGTCTCCCGATAAAACGCCAAGACATGCATTTCATCAGATTACGTTGTCATGACATTTTCCAGTATTTTTTTCTCAACAAAAAAAAACACTATCGAAAGGTTGAATTTCCCACTGAGACAACGAAAAATAACATTTTCTGCAGAATCATGATTTTTGCACTTATAACATTTTTTCTCGTTGATTTGCATACGAAGTTTTCTTCTTCTGTCTTCTGCTACACTTGAGACAGTAGATGTGTTTTACGTTACTATCAGAAGTTTTTGTGTAATTTCGTTGAATCTATGGGCTCCCCTAATTTTTTTAGCAGTGTCTGTATATTGTACGGAATTTAGTGGAACTACCCGCAGAAAGAAAAAATGTTGCCTGGTAACTCTGTAGTTCATGGTTTTACTTTTTAATACCTGTAAAAAACTATTGCCATTGTATATTAATTTTTGAGAGGTCAGTTTCTAAACATAACAGCTCCAAAAAAAAATCAATTTAGCAGCTACATTTTTATTAAACAGTCTATATCTCAACAACAAAAAAATCAATGGCAAAGTACTTCTGTCACAGAAAATTGTTGTTGACATCGAGAGTTTTTAACAGTTTGACCTAATAATTTCGTTACATGCACGTTACGGGCTAATAATAATCTTCAAACTGAAGTACAAAAAAAAGAGCATGCCGCTGCAGCTCGGTAGATGTAAACTACTATAAAAAATGTTTGTTTTTCGGCTGTTTGATTTCTTTCCCGTGGCAAAATCTACAATTAAATTTCATTCAGCTGTTCTTTTTAGTTCAGGTGGAGTTAATGAGCTCTCAACGTTGTAGGTGTTTCAGAGTAAACTGAAATTCGCAATGGTCAACTAAGTATATTATGGAAATTTTAATATGCGCATACATTAACAAGCCATAGACCCAGCTGCGCGTTTTCATGACGACAATGAGCACGTGGTGATGCTGGATTTTTTTTTTTTTTTTTTGTTTCTTGTGTGAACGTCAAGAATCGTATGTATCAACACAAAGGTTTTAATCTAAAATAAACACAAAGCGAGACAAATCTAAAGCGCGATGGAATAAATAATATATACATTTTGTTCGTGAAATAAACTTTTTTATTTATATATTTTTGTTTTCATTGATTACAAGCACAAAGAGTACCATTCAAGTTTCTTGATATTAACAGCGTAATTCTATATCAATTTGTCTGAGACTGTCCGTAGTAATTGTAGTATTTAGTAAATAGTCTTTTTCTATCTGTATGTTTATGAAGTTTTATCAATTACAAAAACTAATTCCTATGATTTCAAGTAAAAAAGTCGGCTTTTTTAGATTGTTAGGATGCATTGAGAATAAGATAAGACGGATAAGATTATAAAAAATTGTTAATGATTTATATCATTTTAGTTTGAATCAATGAGAAATTTTTTTAAAATTTTTTTTATTCTTAGAATATTGTGTAATTTTTTAAAAAAAAACAGCAACAAATAATGTTATAAGAAGTTGTTTGATTATTGAATCAAAATATTCCTATCAATTCCTGACAAATATATGTTAGAAATATTTCACTCTGAGATGGCGTTATCTTCTTCATTCTTCATGTATTTCATTAATCACATAAAAATTGCCTTCAACTGAATTATTCTTCACGAAAAGGAAAAAAACTGCAATTGAATTTTAATCAGCTTACAATAAATATAATGTAAACTGAACAGTGAACAAGAAGATAATTTATTCAGTCACAACATATCATTTGATGTGTGGGATATTGTAAAAATCATAGTAACAACTTCTTCGGTATATCATTTTGCAGAAAAACAGAAACTAACATCAATCAACGGGCAATATTGCTCTGGGTATCGATACGGCAACAATAATTCCATCCTTTGTTTGAAGTAGGTCTTTATGGCAGTTCAAACATTATATGGAAATTCTTTATTTATCCGCATTATCAAAACGAAAAAAAATTGATTGTTTAAATAGAATATCATCATGATTTATTGCAAAATAATTGCAAATTTTAAATCTTTCAGTTGTAGTGATTGATTGTCATAGTTTTAGTCATAGGGCTCAAGATGAGCAAATTCAATTACAATTTTAGAAATTCAGAATGCATTATGTAACCGCTCTTGTCATATTAACTGTCTCAAACAGCAGAAGCGCTCTCTAGCGACCACACATCTTCAGTAGAGGCCAAATGAGGATGAAATGTTGTTGCCATGAAAAACTATCCATGTTCTTTGCCCATTATTTGTGGAAACAATATGCGTTGTGTCTTTGTGCAATCCAACTTAAATTAATAAATATTTGTTTCACTTCTTTGGACCCAATCCCGAATTTATCACTTTTAGTTTAATCTTTAACGTTCAATACTCTACATTATATTATGTCTCTCATCAAGAACCTATTCAACCGAAAGTTGAGGATTGAAATTTTTCACTGTGATATTCCTTTCAAACAAAAATCATAATTCAAATCTTAACATTTGGCTTGATGTGAAAAAACAATTGTTCGCAAACAATTGCTATGTTGTAATTTAAAAAGTTCATTGCCATTGAATTAACATTTTTTAATCCTCTGTAGTTCGGTCTTAAAATTGATCATGTGGCAGTATCAATACCGAAATAAAGTTGTTGTTCTTTTTTATATCATAACTTTCCATAAAATTATTGTTCTACTGATACGTTTTTACATTACATGAGTGATACGGCAAGGAAAAGATTCGAATATTTATTTATAATGTGTATGTTGTATAGAATATACTCATATGTATTCTTAAATACATTCAGTAGAGATAAAAAGGACAAACATATTAGACTCCAGAACTCATTTGAATTACGATGTAAATTTTAATTTATTCACAATAGGAATTTTTCATAGAAAATACAGTTATTTAATTGTCTAATAAAACATTCTTCTCTGCTAATAAACGTTTTTTATTTGAAACATAAATCATTTCTTTTGTCAGATGGTAATAAAATCGGAGTACAAAGGTGTTCTTTAGACTTTAATGACTGAAAGAAAGTTTTATTAGGTAGAAACTGCTTTTCACAAGAGTCGAATGTGGAGAATGTATTTGTTTTAAATTAATCTGTCTATTTTTTTTCGAATATTGATACCTGCAAATAAAGGTTTACTAAACTTATTTAATGAATATTTTAATATGCATTAGAACTTTGTGAGTTAAATTTTTAATCCTTACATATTAAGAGAGGAACTTCCCAAACTTTTTTGTGTCATAGACCCCTTGCCATGTTTTTCGATTTGGGGTAGACCCCCTGCTTAATTAATATTGAATTTTTGCAAATTTATCAACTCTTAGATGTCTTTTTGACAGTTTTGACAAATTTTGGTACTACTATTTTAAATGAATTAAATTTCTAACTGTAATGAAGTACAGTGATTAAAATTTAAAAAGCGCATGTTAAATAAATTAAAAGTTAATTAATACATAAAATAAATGTTAAATAAAATAAATGTTAAAAAAAATAAATGAATGAATGATTTTAAAGGGAGGGGTGAGTCTGGTACTACAATAACAAATTTTCAACATTTGGTTTTGATATTGTCAGTTTTAACCTTAAACCTCTTCTGTTAGTAATGTTTTCTTTTTTTTTGTTTTGGAGATTAGCAACCGCACTGCTTTTCAGTAGGAAAAACGATTAAAAACGTTCTCACGATATTTCATAATGCCGGACAAATAATAGGTTTGCCTTTTTAAAGCCAAAATTGCTGATATCCGTTTCCTAACATTAAGATCTTCGTTAGTGCTTATTATGATCAGTTCCTATTGTAATGGGGCATTTATTTTCAATGTGAACATATGAATTCATTGCCTACTGTGGTATTACCATACTCAAAGCATTCACAAACCAGATTTCAAAATCTGAATTAAAGGTATTTAAATGTGGAACGTAGGTTAAAACGCCCTGACAGATTGTCACATTTTAAGAAAATTCGGGATCTCTGGTATTATACTTCTTTAGCTTAATTCCGGAAAGAAATGCTGAAATGGTTCTTGTTTTAATAAAATTTATGCGGTCACCTTGTAAATGGAAATTAACCCTTTATAAATTTAATAAATATATCTGTTAAATAGGTAAAATTTAGTTTCCACTTGATTAAATTTTCTTTTAAATTTAAAGTCATGATCTAGTTTATATAATAAGAGCTACTATAATAGACCCCCATTTACCCCTCATGGGCCCCCAAATTATTTTTTTGCGCACGTGGACCCCTTGCAGGTCGTCATAGACCCCTGGGGGTCTATATAGACCACTTTGGAAATCACTGCATTAGAAGTATATTTCATTGATGTTACTCAGAAAAAGGTTTTATAAAAATTGTTTGAATAAAAAAGAAAATAAATGCCGCGCGAAACCTTTAATGATATTGATGCTTCATTCTAAATATTAGAATTAATAAATTATATGTGTGTGAGAGAAAAAGAACTTCTGAAAAACTATTACTAGTCTTAATTCTTCTTAATTTCTGACGAAAATTATGTATTTTTTAACACGTATGTATTTTAACACGTATGTATTATGTATTTTAAGTTTCACTTTTGCATGTAACGGAATCTTGGAACTCTATTTTTACCCACTTTAAAAGGTCAGATAAATTCGAAATTTTGCACACTTGTCAAGGACCGATGACAATACAATAATTTCATAATTTTGTTCCATTGTCCTTTTCAGGATTGTCAGGAATAAGGATAAACAGATTTGGCGACAATTCTATATTCCACTTTCCAGATTTGGCGGCTTATTGCATTTTCCATTTTTAAATTTGGCGACCAATTCCATATACCATTTTCAGATTTGGCGACTAATTTCATACATCATTTCTAGATTTGGCGACTAATTTCAGATTTAGCCTCTAAAAGAATAAGGTGTAACCCTACAGAAAGTGTTTTGAATTTAAAGCTAATTATATGCAAGGTATAAAATACACTTGCGGTTAACAAAAATAAACAAAAAAAGTGTTCTGTATCTCAGAAAGTGGGTGGAGGGTGGTGTGTGTTAGCAATTTTCCATAATATAAACATTTGAAAATGAAAATTTAAAAAGCTGGTAGGGAAAAATACTACGTTCCAACTGCTAAAGATTTTTATAAAGCACAAGTTTAGAAGTGATGATAATGAATTAACATTATCGGAATACGTTTAAAAGGTGAAAACAAGATTGACACTCATTATTACTATGTTTTTATTAACTCGCTTTAATGTCTGTCCGGGTGGAATTTTGTAATTGATTTTAAACTGTGTGATCTTCCGATGAGCTAGAGACTTGAAATTGGGACCAGTCGCGCGGATGAAAATACATAAAAATGTGAAAAAGAAGAAAACGAAAATCAGGAATTTTATACTTTTAGTCCGTTATAAAACATGGTTTGAAACTTTTTAATCGAACTGTTTTCCACACTTTGCTTATTTGATTCATTCTATAGAGACGAATCTAATATAACGATACGGAGCCCATCCGAGGCCTGCAACGAGATAATAAATACCTCAGACCAGTTAGTTAATATCCATTGAAGAGCAAGATTAATCCCAGCAGTTATGTAATTCCGGCTTCAAATATCAAACTCAAGGATAAATTCAACATTGAATAAATGATAGCTTAAAAAACTAAAAAACACACTTTATTGTTGATCGAACTAAAAAATGAAAAATAAGTTATAGTTTAAAAAAAAACTAAAAAACACTCTTTTATACTGAATCGAACTAAAAAGTAAAAAAATAATTCTTAATATAAGAACAAAATGACAAACGAGAAAATTTATGTCATTGGGGTAAAAGCGTGGGGTGTTCTATAAATTATCAATTGTTATAATTTCTAACTTCTATTCCGAAAAGTTCAATTAGCGTAAAAATGTAGTACAAAGCACCCCACGCATTTACCCCAATGACATAAATTTTCTCGTTAGTCATTTTGTTCTTATATTAAGAATTATTTTTTTACTTTTTAGTTCGATTCAGTATAAAAGCGTGTTTTTTAGTTTTTTTTAAACTATAATTTTTAAAATTTACGATTACCGGCAAATTATGTTTACATTTGCTTTAGATGTTTAAATGTTTTAAGGCGATAAATTTCACTGAACATATGAAATTTTTTTAAAAAAAATGTTAAATAATAGTACATTTGAAGCAATCTTGTGGAAGTAGGTATAATTACATGAAAAGTTTATTTGATATTGCAAAGAAAATTCAAGCCAGTTCTGTGAAAAATTAATTATGCAAAAGTGGCACGATGCCACTTAATTAATGAATTGATATACGTTCTAAAACATAAAAGGCAACGCACCAAGAAGGAACAATCCGAATTGAACAAAGTTTTGTACGCATGTACCATAAGATACAATATACAAATGATTAATTTTTGGGGTCCATTGAGTGACCAGCTGATGCTCTAGCGCATTGTAACGGAATGTTTACACGGTGCATAAAACAGAAGACAATCAAATGCTAAACTATAACTTCCATGCGAGTGTGGATCCGTCGACCCATGTAGACTGTGCCAATGCCTCGTAGATGGATTCGGAAACAGTATGAGCAGATGTCACCATTTGAGAAAGGACGTGCAATTGAACGAGAGGAAGCAGGGGGATAAAATCGGAGGATAACTGAGCATTTGGGTTGGAGGAATGATTAAACCATGGCTGTACAAAGCGTAAAGAAGATACTCGTCAACCAAGAATGGCGACAGACTGTGAGAACATAGTGATCGTCTGATCGGTGCTCACAACTCCTGATGCGCCCTTATCAACGATCCGACGTGTAACTAGGACATCAGTGACTGTAGTGACCATAGATAGATGACTCGACGAACGGAGGCTAAGGTCACGGAGGCACTTGCGTCGATTGTTTCTAACCGTTGCGCATCACCAGTGGTTTCACTCGCATTCGACCTGGAATCTCATGGACTGGGGTAGAATTGATTTCAGGGACTATTCCAGCCTCGAAATAACAAAGTGAAAGTATGACTGGAGACTTCCAATATAGTGGTGAGATATTCACTCGTCGTTAGTAATAAGGAGTTATACTAAGGCGTTTAACTCCATTTGAGAGCTTTATCCCTTTGGTTGTCATCCATGACATCCTTAGGCCAAGATGGTACTTCGACGTAATTCTACATCCCCTTATGTTGCTCTTCCTTTCAAGATACTAGACTTACATTTTAATAGAATAATGCTCAGCAGCACATGGTACCCCTTTCTTCTGCTTGTCTTCGCTGTTTTTCAGCAATTCCCTGGTCTACACGATCGTAAGATGTCTTCTTAATACAGCTCTGATGAGCAGATTTCTCCTACCATTCCAGGATCACGCCGACCTAACACGCCAATCGGGATATGTTGGACAAGCATTCCCGCAAGAGAACATCCGCCGACTCTACGAGTCAATACCGAGACGGTTAACAGCTTACATGAAGGTTTATGCATTATTGATTTCCTGAATAAAGCGTTTAATTCTTATGATATTGTTGGCGTTTCACTTTATTGCACTTTTTCGTACATAATGTACAAAAAAGGAAAGTGGTAAAATGAAAAACTTTAAGGTATATAATTATCATATTTGGTTGTGTGTGTGTGGTGTGTGTGTGTGTGTGTTTGAGTATAATAATGCAATAATTTTTATACTTGATTCTTCTCATTTATTTGGTTGACATTTTGTACAATTTAACTTAAAATAGATTTCGTTTTAGCAATATCAAATAATCCATTTGATTTAATAGCACATTATCAAACTTCAAACTCTGCCAAAGTCTATACATGATTCATATTTACTAATAATCAATTCCATGATTCAAAGTAAGTAATTTTTGATGACTGGTTTGTTTTTTACTGTCTTCTGTAACTACCACAATTTAGTGTTTTCGTAGAGTGCTTAGATTTTGTTAGCTGGGTCGAAGTAAAATGAACTTGCCCAACAGTGTCTCGTCAAGTGCATGTTTTCAGCTGTACACACATCAGAAGGCGTCTGAGTTTTGACGATCCCATAAAATCATATCTCACATTCAGAATCAGAAGTAATCGTTCATTTTGGAAGTTGATATAAACGGGAGTAAAAATCGATCAGAAAGTTTTTCAAAAGTTATATTGAGTAAGTGCTTCCGTAATTATACTTTATAGGGTAAGTGTTTTTCTTGCTTTATTGTTGTTTCAGTCTCTGAGAATTCTTGGAAGAGAAACGGAATTAAAATCTCTATCATGTTTATTCTTCACTATTTATTGTCCGTGTTAAAAAATAAGATAAAAGTGTTATTGAGAATAAATCTAATAACAATGCCATGTTATACTTCGAAGATATTTTTGTGAAACACGTGAATATGGACTTCATGATAAAAGCATCAGCTGTGGTTCTTACTATTTAAATCAATCAGTGGCGTACGTTGACGTTTTTATGGAGAGGGCATTTATTTTAATTAACACAAAGACGAAAGCACCACTGTGTTATCTTTATGCAAGAATAAAAAATATGTTGATGTACGGGAGGGTATATGGTTATAGTACACACACACATACAAATACCTCTTTTTTCTCTTTAGAAATTAACGTGTATTAATTACAAAAGCACCAAGAAATATTCATACAATTTATAGTTGACTTTATATTTATAATTACTTATATTTTTAATTGCTACTGAAAGACAATTGAGCTAACCATAACTGCATGCATGGATCATAATGAAATCAATATTGTATTTTTTCCTGAAATTAAAAGAATGTTAGAAAAATAAGATTCCAAAAGGTAAAGTATTTTATATAAATCTTTTTAATATATTGAGTAAATACTTTCTAATTTATATATCATTTATGTTACTAAACAATTTAGCGATTAAGAAAATGAAAATTCAAAATGTAAAAGAATTACATTTGATATGCAAATTAATGTGAATTAACTACTATTATGATATACTCATGCTTTCTCTACACAGTTTTCTTTTTCAATTGTATTTTAATAATTTATTATTGGTTTTAATATCTTTTTATATGATAGAGAGACCATTGTTCATCAAATTAAAATATTACTTAAAGAAAAGCATTAAATTTTTCATGAAGAGTGAATTTAATCTTCGTATTAAATTATTAATTACTACTGCGCCAGGTTTGGCTATAATAATATAAATGTTCGATAAAGAACATGTACGTGAATCAAATATGTTATGTAATCTTAAGAGTATTTTTTGATGTTTTGAAGTAAAATTTTGGTACATATTTTTTGTCATGTATATAAACATCTCTGTTATCTATTATAAACTTTTCTCTTGCATCTTAGCTTTTCGATACGTTGATTATTAAACTGGACTTGGTTATTGCTTTATAATTGCACTTCGTTATCTAAGTCAATATAAACAAGAAAATATAACACTTAAAGTAACGCGTCGCTTTGTGATTTAGGGTAGAAAATGTAAGAATTATCATTTTTAATGACTAGAACAACAGAAAATGTTGCTTGACATATTTACAAATATCAAAGCAAGTTCGATATTAAAAATAAGAAAGTACGTAATAATGAAATGCTGTGTGTTACATTTTTTATCTTTTTTCTCATCTGATATGAATACTTTCAACTATGTTTATTCACATAACGCGCTAATCTGAGTTAGATGAGAGCTCAAAAACTAAGAATTTTTTTAACGCACAAAATATATTCCGGGTTTGCGTGAGCTCTATCTGACATTTATCTACATATATGTGTATGCTTTCTCTTTTTGCTTTTAAATACAAGCTTTTGCATATTTTCGTTTTATACATTTTGAATACAATTTTTTATATGTTTATGTAGCCTTTTAATACAAATGAATTGATTTAAAGAACTTGATCTTAATAATTTTAACTCATGCCGTACGGTAATCGATTTAAATGTATATATCTATATTGTCTCTTATATAAAATATGTTATGTTGAAAAAAAATAAAAGAAAGTACGTAATAAAGAAATGCTGTATATTATATTTTTATCTTATTTCTCATCTGATATAAATGATATATATGCTTGAATATATTAACATACCAAATAAATTAAGATTATTTTTGACTAAATTTTAATCCAATTCGTTTGGAAAAACGGCTAATTGTATTTAAAATGTGTGAGGCTAGAACAAGCAAAAACTTGTATTTAAAAGTAAAAAGAGAGAAAATTTTAGCTTATACGCATCTTTTGTAGATAAACGCCAAACTACGGATAAAGCTCTAGAATACCCGTAGTACATTGTATCCATTAAAAAGAATTCCAAATTTTCGAGCTCGTATGTTTAGGTATTTCAATTATTTCCGAAATGTGAAAATTACGCATTTTTCCAGCTTAGTTTTTTTATAGTTTGAACGCATCATTTTTCCACGTGAGTAAAGCATCACGAGATCCGTAAGTAAAAAGCGAAAGAACGATTCTCACACACGAAGAAAGGGTTCCCAAGGTTGATTTCGCGGGAAACTGAAGTGATTTCATCACAGTGATCGTGTGAAGTACGTGCCATCACATATCACTGTTGAAATATGGAACGCGTATAGAACATTTCGTTGCGCAGTTTTAAGATTGGCATCCACTTCGAGAAAACCCTTATAAAACAATTATTTATTTTATGAGTCAATCTCTGGCAATTGATAAGATTTTTTTTTCTCTCTTCTATAAATTTTTTCTCCTAAAAATTCAGATAAATTCAACATCATATAGGGAAAAACATTTTTCCAGCAAAAGGTTTCCCAAACGACCCATTTTTGGTATGATTGATTTCATCATAACTTTTTATGATAGACTTAGATTACTGTCGTATCATTATGAAGAAATTGTATACTTGAGACATTGCTTAATTTTACAAACATATATTTTTATATATTAATTTTACATCGTTTCTAGTAAAATTGTGTGTGCAATATGTATTCATGCTCTTTGGTTGCTATAATGTAGAATTAGATTATACAATGTTTCAAGTTACCCATTACGACTTTTTAAAGACTTTTAAAACTCTAACATTTCCAGTACACTTTTTTGTTCACATGAGTTGATATCTCGTGCACTATAAGATCAAGATGATTTATTTTGCGTAAGAGAATTCAGAAACTTTTCATTGTGAAATATGAAAGGTTACAAAATAACAGCTAGAGCAACAACAAAAAAAAAGAAGCAACATAAATGACGTTTTCGTGTCGATAATTTTTTTGAAAATGTTATGTAAGTATTGTAAATTTTTTTTTATTTGAAAAAAATGTGGGAAACTAAGCAAATGAAATTCTTACAAATTTCATAATAAATTTATTTTGTATAAAAAAGGAAAAACAATCTAGATGGAATATTTTGAATTATTTTTATTAGATTTTAGCACTCCATTACGAACAAGTTCAAATATTTTCCTGGTATGTTTAAAAAAATTTTATAGACAGAAGGAAATGCAGTCGACTCTCGATAATTCAAACCTTCGATAATACGAACCTCTCGGTAATTCGAAGTATATGCTCAGTCCCTAGAAAAACTCTTGATATTTCAAACTAAAACGATGCGTTTTGGTACACTCAGTATTTGGAAGTAAAATCTGTGGCTGGCCAGACTACAGCACGCCATAATTCAAAGTTATCTTATAAAACTCTTGACAATTCGAACACTCATTGTCATGTACAGTCCTGTAGCAAACAAGTTGGAGCTTATAAGTTTTGCGTTGTGTTGTCTCTGCGTGTCTCCCCTGTAACGTAGCCCCTTTGATGATCATCTGTCTGTTACCCCTTCTTAGTGTTTTCCAATTCTTCAGGCGAAAAGACACTTTTCTTGTTTTCATTACTTTAAGTGAACAATAGATCAACCGCACCTGTTATCAGCCACCCATATCTTTTCTTTAACACGTGGCCTTGCTACACATGTGTTCAGAAAGGATGGTCCGCTATTGTGAAGAAGAGATGTGTAGGATTGTGTGAGAATGCATTGAATGTATTCTTTCAATTGAGGACTTTTAACTTCTGGTAAATATTTATATTGTATAATATGAACTTTTTAAAAATACTTTCAAATAATTTATTTATTCATACAATTGTTGTTTTATTACATAATTTCAAATTTAAATGTGTTAGAAAAATTTTTTCTCTTCGTGTATTTTGGGAATTTTTCTACCCTCTTGATAATTCAAAGTTTTCCATTGGTCCCTCCAACTTCGAATTATCGAGAGTCAACTGTATATATATTTCTAGAAAAGTCACCGATTTTCATTGGAGTAAATTTTGAAAAAAAAAATCAGTTTGTCAGATTGGTATAGACAAGATATCGTTACAGAATCCGCATTCTGCTCCTGCACTTTTGTTTATTGTTATTGCTAAAAAACACTCTTGATAACTAACTTACTGATGATGAAAAGAATTCCTCTCGTGTATTTAGTGAAATACTGAACTACTTTTTAACAAAAGTTAGGCCAAAGTATCCATGTGTGTCTTGTTTTCTTTGAAAATTTTAATTAGACATTATGCTTCTTCGAAAGTCTTTTGCAACAACTGATATTTCGTGGATTTGATGTTTAAAGAACGAAGAATCACAGCACACACACAAATTAGGACATTCCTAAGATTCATGTGAGGGCAACATCAAAACAAATTACTTTAAAAGGTCGGTTTTAAATGATAAAGCGTTCATCTCTAGTATGAAATCACTGGAAATTTCTTAAGTTCGTTTCAGGTCATTTAGATATAAACATTAAATCTAATTTTAGAACGTGTGTGGTTAGGAAAAAATTTAATTGAAGTGACATATTTTATCCAGCAAATATTAAAGTTTGGTGATAAGAAAAGTATTTTATTGACAAAGAATTTGAATTTTTTAAAATTAAATTATTTTTTTTCCACAACACCAGACACTTATTCACTGCACAACAATTTATCTCTATATAAAAAAGTTTTTCGTGGTGTTGTAATAAAGTTATTTATACATAAGGTATAGTTAATAAAAGCCACTACATCTTTACAACAAAAAGGAGAAAAACCACAGTATGGACAAATTTACATTTATGATGATGGTGAGGCTTAGCATGAATTTGCAAAAGTAGTCAAATGCGACGATGTGTTGCATATTTTACAACCAATTATGAATAAAAATCTACATACAGAAAAGTATAGAACTTTGAATGAATTTCCTGCTTACAATATATATTGCAATACATTAAAAAAAATAGAACTACATAATACATGTAAATTACAGTTTTACAATTTGGGCAATGAGTGTGAACAGTTTTATAACTTGTTCAAAGGGGTTGGTTCATCGTTAGGGGAACTCCCCCCCCCCCCCGAAAAATTCTAAATTAATTTTTAATCAGATTTTGTTTCATAAAAAAACATGATTGCGATTTGATGGGAGAATTTTCAAAACAAAATACTGTATATTTTCAAGAGTATTTTGAAGATATCGCTAACATAGTTCTGATAGTAGAACTGAGAATCATTATTTATATACGAAACATCGCTACAAAAAGATCCAAATATTTTAAGAATTAAATATTTTGTATCTGTCTTCCGTATGGTGTGAGAAAGTGAAAGAAAAAATGTATTAAAGTTTCTTTTTAGTGCATGAAGCATTACACAACAAAAATAATAATTCAAATATCTTTTATGTGTTTTTTTAATAAAGATCAGGAACATTTTATTTAACATTTCTGTTTGGAATCTATTACCTATTTAAATTGATGAAATAGTTTTATTTTTAAGCTACATTTTTAAGCAAACTATTCTCAAGTGTAAAGTTACTCTATTGAAATTTTCATTTTAATTGAAAATTAGTACTAGTAATTTATTAAATATAGATAATTCCAATTCCAAATTAATCCAATATTCCAGACTCCTCATTTGTCATGCTTAACGATTATTTAGGTTTCGTGCTTAAGTCATCATTCATTTGTACAAGGGCCGTTGTAGTGGTCATGATCATGGACACGTGACTCGCAGTCCTCCCGTTGGCACGGTGTGGTAGCTTGGAGAGGCAAGTTATCGGCTCAGGGGTGTCGTCACATGGCCAAGGTTCAAAAGTACGAGGTCCTTTGCCAATAGCCCTCGTGTCGCTTTATAGTCCGACGTTAATAAATCATCACTCACATTATGCATTTTAATGAAGAATTTTTTTAGAAATTTATAATGCATTGACTTAACTTATAACACAAGAGAGAGGTAAATTTTAGATAAAAAATTAACTCTTATATTAAAAGAAGAAATTCTCCACACACACACTCAAAATTCTGAAATTCTTTTAATGTTATCCGCTTATTTTGAATGTATTTACAATACTTTACAGTAAAATAACCATAATATCTTCATTATAGTAGCTTTGATCACTATAAAATTTTACTGCTTCATTTCAACAGTAATGCACGAGTTTCATTTATTTTCTATTCTTTTATCTTTTGGATTAACGAAAATTGACTTATAAAACCGGATAAAGTAAACAGTTTGTTTAACCTTTTTATTAAGGTACTTTTTGCATGAAAAATGATTCTACAAACGAAGTTGTTCCAGCTGTGAGTTAATGCTAACATAATGAAAATGAATAAACTACATACGTCATGCACTTCCTTCTGCTTTCTCATCATTAAAATGCAGAAAAGGAAGGTAACGAGTTTATCCTTCGCGAATATTCTCACTGATTCATATATATTTTTCTTTTGATTCCAAATATTTACATACTATTTCCGGTAGAAAAGTTCAGTTTATAATCTCTTCAGAGTGTGACGACAGACATTGCTAAAAATAACATTTACACTCAAAGCATCAGCTTCTGTTTATTAGGAAATCCACTTTGAATCGTAAGTCAACACAGCACTTTTAAAGGTAATTTTCAAATAAATTAAACTCGATTTTTAAGGAAACTATTTCGAAATTTCGAGGGATTTTGTTTTCGTCTTACGATGAAACAGACACTGATAAATTATAATTTTCCTGTAACCGTAGCTATTGTCCAGATAGCAATGACTTGAAAATTACTTAAAATTAGAGAGCACTATTTAAAATGAAATTTTTAGATATGGTCTTAAAGCAAAATTATACGTGTATAATATGGTAGATCGCGGTTATATGGAAGAGAAAAAATATATATAGTATTTATAGGAACTTACCTTTGTGGAAAAGATGTACTACGGTATAGTGATTAGGAGAAAAATAATTTTAAAAAATAACTTCAAAATTTAATAACGCCATAAAAGGGTTGAATTTTTTTGAAAAAAAAAGGAAAAAAAGACTTAAATTTGGGTAGATGATTTAAGACTCAAAATAACTATTTTTTTACAATAAAAATAACCTAAAGTGATGATTATTGATAAATACTCCTAGTTCCATCGAATCGTCTTCCTCTTTATCGTACACTGTAATTCCGAGAGCAGGTTTTTCATTTAATACAAAAGATTTTTTTTTCATTAATACAAATGTATTTGATGTTTTTTTCCCTCGTAACAATTTAGTATGTATCCTCTCACACACACACATTACAATAAATGTTAAAAAGCACTAAAATGACTGTTTTACTTTAACAAAAATTATTTTGACTAAAAAAAGCTCCAAAATAAATACAGTAGAACGTCGTTTATCCGATTCAATTGGGACCGGACACCGTTCGGATACGCGATTGTTCGGATAACCGAAAACTGAATGCAATCCATGCAGTATATGATACTGGACACTATAGAAATATTGAAAATCATCACATGCGGAAAACGAGCTTGAAGAAAAAGCCAAATAGGTGCAAAAAGTCGCAATTTTACCTTGATTGTGGAAAATAATCACTTATTTTCACTGTACCATTATACACCTTCGTTCTTCACTGCAAGGTCTCTCTCTTCAGCAGCAGTAGTTGAGTAGGACAGCACTCTGAATGTTGTTCGCACCGCTCCATAGCTGTCTCTAACGCAGAAACGCGTCAGCATTTGACAGACCCTTGCTACTTTCGTTGTTGCTGTTGTTGTCCTCGTCCTCATCCGTTTCATCATCGACAGGGTCGGATTCTTCTTGCACAGAAGTCACTATCTCGTTATTATTTAGCATTTGAAATCCACAGTCTTCTGCATCGCATGCTATTCAGGTTCCTACATCAACAAAGCTCAACAAAAGAGCACGTATACACCCCCTCACTTGGAAACAAACTGACCTAATATTCCGCGCAGATGTTTACCAAATCACACAACTAAAATTCCCCAAATATCCCTCACCTTGGGTTTTCCCGTCACTTTTGGCCTCACAGGAAACAAATGTTGAGCATTGCACTGTTCGAAAACGTATCCGGACTTTGATTCGGATATTTGACGCTCGGGATAATAAACGTTCGGATAAACGACGTTCTACTGTATACTCTAATTCCTAAACTTCATTCCTCTTTTAAGGCAGTACTTAACATGACAATCAATTTTTTGTTTGATTTTCCCCTTCATCTATGTACCAGAGGACATCTTTTCTAACTAATCTCTATAAACTAATCTCTAACTAAACTAATCTCCATATCAGGGTTTCTTCTTGAAAGGGATGGTTGTGAATTAACGTGAAGGCTAGCACCAAAGTTTCCCCAAGAGTATTAATGAGAAAGTCGCGTACAGATCCGTCTCAATCTTTGTTAATTAAATTGAGAAAAATATCGTAATATTTATTTTAATCATATATTCAAATTATTAGATTTACAAAAAAAAAGAATGAAAACATGTAAAATAATAAGCTCTTACTCAGAAAAAGAGAGAGAAATAAAGTTATTACACATAACACACGATATCTGAAGAAAATGACAAGCATAAATATTTAACATATAGATAGATAGAGATAACTATACAGGGTGGTCCCGAATTCATGGTACAAACTTTAAGGTTAGGTACAGGACATTTTAACAATTATTTATTGTATAGGAATGTATAGGCACAAGTAACGCGGTGAAGCACAGACACAAAAAATAAGAGATGAAAGTAAAGACAAAGAGTTTATTGTAAGCGCCGTTGACAAGTGTAAAGTTTACAATAACTGTTTAAAATTGCGACCACCAGTAGCGATATATGCTTGTCAGTGCAGTGATTGACGTACACGTTGAAAGATATCAACTATTTCACCCACACGTGCAGAAGCTTCGAATATTCGAGCAACGAGATCCTCATCTGAGTCAAGTGGAGTCGCATAAACAATATTCTTCATATGCCCATAAAAATAACCGAGGCTCGATAAATCGGGAGATCGCGGTGACCAAGGGAAGCCCAATCCATCGCGCCCCAAACGTGGCATTCAGGTAAGTGCGCACATTAGTGCTGAAGTGAGCTGGTGCCCCATGAAACCACATGCGATTACGAATGACGAACGGAACATCCTGCAGCAATTCTGATAACACCCGTTCCAGAAAAATAAGTTAACATTCGCCATTAAGTCGCATCGGTAGTAAGTATGGGCCAGTCAAAAAGTCGTTGACAATACAGCCCATACATTCACACAGAATCTTTGTTGATATACATGTGTTGCCTGTAGATTCTCGGTTAGCCACATATGGAAATTATGCACATTCAAGACACCCTCGCGTATACACGTCGCCCCATCTGTAAATATCACATGAGCTATGAAGTCCGGCAGCAGCGCACATTTCTGTTCCACCCACTGGCAAAAGTTCAAGCGGAGAGGATATTCTGCCGGAATCAAAGCTTGTACTAGCTAAAAATGGAAGCGGTGTAATCGATTTTCGTTTAACACTCTACCAACGGTCTGGACTCACACTTACGTGATGAGCAACAGCTCTTGTACTTGACTCAGGGCTATAAGCCGCAGCGTTCAAGAAGCTTTCTTCCGAACTTGAACTGCTTACAGCTCCTTCTCGACCAGCATCATATCTGGTGACGTGAAACGAATCTGTTTCCGAAGTTGATGTAACCGCTGAAAAATTCTGTGATCTGGTATTCGTCGATCATTTGTAGCGCAGCTCTTCCGTTACTATTTGCACGGCCCTACATGTAATGCATGTCTGCTTTTTTGGAACATATATGTTAAGTCTCTCATCGTAGACGTCAGCAGAACTGAGAATGGCACTTTCCCCTACTGAGATGCATCATGTTGAACGATGGCTAAGACTCTATGCCCCATACCAAGTGGCGTAACGTATACTCCGCATCGCGGGGAGGGGGCAGGAGCTTGGGGGGCCCTAAGCCTGTGTTATGTTATGGTTTTGCTATCCTTTGTAAGATCCAGCTTGGGGCTCAAAACCTGACTTTGCAAGGGGGCCCTTATATTTTTTGTTATGACTGCCCCTACCGGCAACGCAATCAACCGATAACTCCATTTCTCTTTTCTTTTATTTCAACTGTTTGCGCCTCACTTGTCCGCCATACATTCCAGGACAAAAAATGATTCTTACAATGTCCTGTACCTACCATTAAAGTTTGTAACATGAATTCGGAACTACCCTGTATATATGTATACAATGATATAATTGTGAATGGTGGAAAATATAATGCAAGAGCAAGATGTAATACGAATTGATTTCTTTTCGCTCTCAATCACCGGGGAATACTTACTCTAAACTACTTTGTATTATGCTTGGTGGTAAGATATCTTTCATTTCATTCAGATCAGTCGATTTCTAGCTATTAGACATACATAAAGCATGAATGTCTTTTCCTTGAAAAATCGTTCGTAGTTATAAATCTAATAATAGGAATATATCTACAGATACGCGGAGACACAGCTACTTAAAGCTTTGCATTTCAAACTCATAAATGGTCTCTCTCAGTTACAAACCCTGGAGTTCAGTTATTATAATTTTTATGTAACCAAAAATAATAATAAACTGTTTGATTTTAACAAGTAAAAACTAATTTATTGAGTATATAAGATATTTCACACACAAACTCACTTACACAGGGCATTTGCTGCAAAATCGGACCACTGATTGTGTTAAAACTTAAATGTAAAATCTACTTGGACACCACAGGAGTTTGATTAGACTGTTCATAAAATTACATTATTTGATGTTACCCTTGCCAAATAACGCTGATTAGAGTTACAGAAGTTTAAAACTATATATTGCGGATATTTAAAAAAAAATTAGCGCACCAAGAAGGAGTCGTCAAAATAAAACGAAATTTGACAGACGGAATGACTAGTTTAATGTAAGTAAACGATTAGAAAATCAAAGAAAAAGGATAATTTATTTCAAAGAAAAAAGCAAAAGAACGGAGGATTTTATACCCTGTTGAACCCCCTCTAGCGCGAATGCACGATGCGATACGATCAAGCATTGAGGCAAACAAGTTCTGAATGATGTCTTAAGACATTTCGTTCCATATTTGCTGTAACCTTGCCTCTAGTTCGTTCAAACTCGTGGGATGACCAACTCGCCGTCCCAAATGATCCCAGATATGCTCGATTGGAGACAAATCTGGGGATCGGGCAGGCCAAAGAAGGGTAGTAACAGTACGGAGACAGTCTTGTGACACCCTTGCCGTGTGAGGCCGAGCATTGTCTTGTTGAAAAATGGCTCCTGGGAGCTGTTGCATGAGTGGCAACACATGAGGTTGCAGGATGTCATGGACATACCGCTGGGCTCTTATGGTGCCACGGATCAATACTAGGGGTGACCGTGTATTGTAGGCAATGGCACCCTATACCATCACACCAGCTGTGGGACCAGTGTGTCGCTGTTAAGCAAAAGCAGGATTGATGCGTTCACCACGGGGTCTTCACACACGAACACGATTGTCATCACTGCTGAGATTGAATTTAGGTTCGTCGCTAAAGACGACCTGCTCCATTCCGCTGCAGTCCAGTTTCCTCGTGTGTGGCACCACCAAACGGAGGCTTCGATGGGTGGGCGTCAAGGGCAGCACACGTAATGGCGCCTTGATCCCAATTGTCCTCCAGCCAGGCACCTTCGTATGGTTCGAGAAGACACAGGGGTCCCTAGTGAAGGTGCTACCTATGCCTGGATGGCGGCCGATGAAGCAGTTGGCTGTACGCATACATTTCTTACGATGTGGCGGTCTTCTCGGCGACTGGTCTATCGAGGGCGTCCTGAGACTGGTCTTCATGTAAATGGCATCTCTCGGATCCACTGGTCCCAACACCTCCTCACAACACAATCAGAGCGCCCTAATTGACGAGCTACTCTCCTAGCTGACCACCCAGCTTCCATCATGCCGATGATTCTCTCCCTCTCAAACTGCGACAGCTGCTCATATTGTCTTCGAAAACGGCGTAATGACATATCTACCTCAGCTGTTCCTTTGTAAACGATTCAGCACACTCAAACAAGCTTTGGTTACCTGTCTTATACTCCACGGAGAATAACGTTAAACGCCCTCTACCGGCTATACATAATGCGTAATCACGCTGCATTTCTAATCATTTGCATATCTCTTTGACACACAGTGGTCAGTTTTCCCGATCTGGCGCACGGAAACCCCAAAAATGAAATTGCGCGGAAATAAAAAACAGCCCATAGTTTATGGTCCTCTTGAGTTCCCTAGCCATATGGTAAACATTTTTTGTCAGTACGCGAATGGAAATTTTCAACAACCATCGGTATATAACGGGTTTGTTCATTCTACAAGAAACACTTGCGAGCCTCGTTTTCCAGTCGGAAGTTCAATCGTTTCGTCTGAAAAAGATTTTGCAGATTTTAGCGGGTTTTTTTTTAAATACATGCCATGGATAAGTAATTTCTTGATTTGACTTTCAAATTAAGTTCAAGTTCGATTAAATATTATTAAAAAAAAAGCACAGCATGTAACTCCTACTAACGTATGTTGGTTTTTTGTGTTGAATGGACTAGAACTTTTGGGATTGACACGGATTGATCATAGTAACACTTAAGTCACATAGAGTAGAAAGAGACCTTTAATTTAATACCAAATTTAGCTGCTACTCCCATAGTTATGATTTTTTATTCAGCGTTGTATTACTCGGCGTGTCTTATTCGATGTATGGAAGAAAGGGTAAAACTAATACTATTTTGAGTTTTGTTAGGACTACAACGGACTTTTATAAATATGAGGGCCAGCTGCAATTTTAATTTAGAAAAATTGTTAAAAATTTCTGCTCATTTGTGAGGGAAAAATGGATGTGGTGCCGTAGAAATTAAAAGTTCTTCTCCAAGTTGAATGATGCGTGGTTGTCGGGGAGAGTAAGATTTATACCATCCAAATCAACTCCAGGTTGACCCTAAAAATCATTCGGGGAATGCAAAGAGGGAAAGAGTACGTCCTCATCTTGCTTCCGAAAGCAAGAAAGAACTAGCATTTGCAACAAGAATGTCAATGCAAGCAGCTGGAGAAAGAGATGCTGCCTTAATTTTGAAACAAGTGACTACTTGCTCGCCTAGGCTACTCACCTGAAGAAATGCTTAGCCCGTCAGACAGGATCGGCGAAAAAAATGACTCCTGACCAAGCCTTGGCTCTTTATGTCGACACCAAAATGTCAAAAGGCTAATATAATAGAATAAAAGGATAAAAGGAAATAGCAAAGAGTTCCACACTGTGATATTTACTTCAACTATAATAAGCTTATAGAGTCAAAAATTAACTGTTATCCTCCTGGTATCGTCATTGATGATATATCAGCAGAGGTTCCAATGCAAGCACTTGTTTACCACACCTTATGCAGATTAGCCAAAGCTCCAGAAGATGTTTTAAAACAAATTGATACCCAAAATAGCACTGTATCACTGAAGGCGAGGTTTAAAGCTGATGCATGGTAGCCACCTAAAGATTCGCCAGAGTAATAATTTTATAATATTAGTTCTCCATCATTTGCTTTTCTTAAAAATATAATATTTCGATATTATGTGAAGCAAAAAACTTTAAATGTGGAAAATATTAGGATTTTGGTTGAATTTTAGGATATATATCATTTTATTATTATTTTTTCTCCAAAATTAATTAAGATTTTGTAAAATCGATCCCTAAAGGTGTTTAAAACATCCTTTGAAATATTACAAAAAAAAATTAACACAAAAAGAATACAATTTAAAAAAATTTCAAATTAAAAAAAATTAAATTTGTAAAGTTTTGTGAATAATATGAGCAAAATTTTATCTCGTATCATTTTCTTAAAAATAAACGTTACATGAATTGCTAAAATATAATTTTTAGATACATAAATAAAAAAAAATGCTTAAAGGGTGCCGAGTCCTTTTAAACACTACGTATTAACCTTTATTGTATATGTATATTGTTATGTTTGATTGTATTTAATATGTTAAAATTTAATTTTTTTAACATCCCGCTCTTTTTCTTGTATATATTCTCCCATGTGTCAAATTACTGCTTCTGTTAATATCCTTAGATCCTTGTTTAAAAACTAGTTCTTCTCAGCAATCATTTATTCTTGATCAAATTCAAACTTGACATAAATTAGTTAAGACCCTATTCACCTTATTTCTTGATAAAAAACAAAAGAGAATAACCAATTTACATTAATTACTACGATTTTTGATCATTAGATATAATTATGAAGACTTCAAAGCTATAAAATAATTTCCGTGCGCCAGATCGGGAAAACTGACCACTGTGCGACATGTACCTTCATGCCAAGTTTCGTTACAATTTATTTCTTGGTGCGCTAATTTTTTTGTCCATGAGTGTTCTTTTTAAAAAAATTAAATTTTTGTTTGTTTTTTAATTTTTCAAACGTTTGATGATGAAACGTTGCTGAAAATATTTAAAAGCTCGCATGTTTTTATTGAATATTCTTGAATGCGAAAATAAGTTATTTTGGCAACCTTCTTCTGCACTGCATTCTTCGTGGTCTTTTTAAAACAAATTTTTAAATCCTAAAAATTATAAAATTGATTTTTAAAAACTAAAAATATTGTAAAACATTCAACATCAACGAATTTGAAAAGAAAAATTAAAATGGTATAAAAAAATAAAAAGTTACCTTATAAATATTTTATACTTTTTCTGAAGTTTATGATCAGGATTTATGTTTGATGCATTAATACTTATGATGCATTACTTCAATATACGTCATCTGAGCTTGGATTCTCTCTATTAGATCACTGTGTATCATAAACCGAAAAGAGTCATAAATTAAATCAATATTTTATCTAAGTTTTTTTCGCTCGTAATTTTGCGCATGCGAGAATGTTAGGATAAATTTCTTAATACACGAGCATTAAATATTTTCAGACAGTACAGCATCAAAACTTAGAATGATATACGGCCGTATCTCAAGTTCACGGTAATTTATTGACTTGTCATCAGTTCTGATGCATCAAGTTTGTTTCATAACATTCCCCGCATGTGAATTTCGTTTCCTTTCTACATCACAAATATTTCAACCTTTTGACCCCGTAATGACCACACATACCGCAATACTCCAATATTGTGATTGCGTATGAATGAACGCTGTGATAAGGTTTGTGTCGTACTTCTTGAGGTGTGTGTGCCTTTGTTTACAATTGCAGCAGACTGAGTCTTCGTCGAAATAGACGCTCCAGTTTTGTAATCAAAGTTGTTGAAATAAATCATTAAACATTAACGTAAAAATTTGTAATGATTGGGAAACCAAATGTATGGGTAAGTTTCAAAGAATGAAGTGAAATATACCAGTTACGCATCTGATAAGAAAACGGCGTTGATAAAAATGCTTTCCTGAAGTTTGGTTTCGAGAACCATCTCTATGATTCTGCATCGCACGTTTTCTATCGGTTCAGATGCCCTTAGAAGCATTCATCTTGTATCAATGTTTGTTTTCATGATTTCGAAACAGATAATTTTGATTTTGTAAAGTAAAAGAAAAGGGTTAAATAGGAGCCATTAGCCTAATTATTATACAATCTTTCACCCGAGGCCTTAATATTTGGTGAGGAGACTGATAAACAGCGTCTGATTGACTCTGAATTTTCTGGAATTTTAAAATGAAAACATTTTTGTTTTATTGAATATCACAGTTGGGACACGTTTCTTTCTCTCTTTTATTTAAAATTTTTTTTGTTATGATGTATTGGAAAAAACTGATTATGGTATAAGATCTTACGGTAGGGTGATTGCCTTCTGAGCATAATTCTTTGTAAAACGATATTTTTCAAAAGTCTTACTGGTATTTTTTGTAAACTGGTTTTTCCCTTCACACAATGAGTGATAATGATCTATTTACTAATACTCACAAGTGAGGAAAATATTATGAAACATTATTCATTGAGTTCTTAAAGCAATTTGATATTGAACTGAAAATTTAAGGGTACGAACACAGTATGAATCAATTGACAAAAATTGATCGAAAAATCAAATCAAATTTTTGTAGTCCACAAGCGTTTCTTTATATATATTTTTGTGTAATCTCACGAAATTTAAAAGCTCTTAGTTTTAAAAAAAAGAACCAGAGTTATGATACACTTAATGTCATTTTTATTCACATTCCAATTGCAAAAAAAAATTTTAATTGATTTACCCAGAAAGAAAAAAAAATAACCATTTTATCTTCTTTTAAAGGGCTGGGGCGTTTTTCGATTGTGTCAAATGCTTTGATATTTTTTCTAACTATTGTTATTAATACATGTAACAAAAGTTGGTATAGATTTTTTTTAATTAAGGCAATACTTATTTTTTTAAATAGTCGAATTTTTAGAATTTATACATTTTTTACGGAATTTTCAATAAGAAATTATGAAAAAAAAGTATCTTACGAAATCAACTATACTATCTCAAAACTCATACCAACCTTTGTAATACATAATGTAATGTCTTCGTAAATCAAATTTCATGTATGTACATCAATCATTGTAGGAGTAGCATTTTAAAATCATCTCATGAATTTTTGAATTTTTCTTTAAAAAAAATGCTTAACTTTATGTGGTATTTTGAGCCTATAAACTATTTTACTTAATACATATACACAAGAGGCAACTAAAAAATCTAAAAAAACCATTAAATCAAAAAAATTTTTATAAACCATACTTGTTTCCTAAATTTAAATTTTAGTAGATACCGTGCATTAGAAATATCTTCTAATTTTCCCTGAATATTTTTAAGCCAGTCCAATGGTCTTCAAACTCTTTTCTTAAGATTTTCAAAATATTCTTTTTAAACATCAAAATTTTTAGTTTTTTAAAAATATTTAGAAGTTTACCTGAATTATTGATAACAACTGTTGAGAAATTAAAAAAGAGAAATTTCTTACTTAAATAAGTAAATCTGTTTACTTCTTCAAATTAGTGAGAGAAAAAAAACTTAAAGTTATGCCCATATGGAATAGTATTTCTCCATACGATACATCAATCATAAAGAGGTAATAGAAAAATTCCATAAAAAATATAGCTCTACAATTATGGAATCTTCACTCAAAAAATCAGGAGTCATACCCCATCATAATTTCTTTAAAAAAGTTTACTCAGAGTCAAATACAAATCCACGTAAGCTTTACATTCTTCACTAATTTCGCATTTTACGAATAACTATACATTTTTTTTAATATTCTGTTGTTGTTTCTTATCCTTGAACTATCTGACATATGTCAGATCCCAGTGGCGTAACGTAGACCATTTAGCACCATTTAGACCACCCTTGCAAAGTCAAGTTTTGGACCCCTAAGTTGAATTTTTCGAAGAGTAGGTACTTGTGGCGGCAGTCAGGCTTTGGGCCCCTTAGAACCCTGGGCCCCCCGCGATGCAGGGTTGTACGTTACGCCATTGTCAGATCACATCCATAAGGTTGTTGACCACCAAAAAATCTATAACAACAAGGGGATCGGATGTTAAACCCCCCTAAGAAAATCGGATGTATCTCAGAACGTGATCCGGGGAAGCTAGATGGTCACAGCATTTCTTAAAAGTGTATGTGGGGGGGGGGGGATTTTCCTGCCACTATCATAGGAAATACATTTCAAGTGGCCACTTGTTAGTTTAGCCAGAGCATTCTGGAAGCCACTGTCACGTTTGATTTCCAGCAGAGAGCCAGGGGATGTTCCTGTTCTGTGTATCATTGGTGCGTAGGTGGAATACGCCATATTAAATTTTGTTTAGATCTTGCATTAGAGTACACACAGTTGATAAATGAGCGAAATGCCAGTAACCGCTTCATTATCACTACCCTCTTTGGCCAGTCTATCAGCAAACTTATTACCTCCAATGTTAACATGTGATGGTATCCATTGGAGGTGGACATCGTGGGTCTGAGAGATCCTTCTCAGTTTGACCAGAATAGAAACGCTGGTTTCATCGTTAGCGGAGGATCAGCCACCAAGATATCGTAGTGCACTGCGGCTGTCCGATAAAATCCATAGTTCCCCAAAATCGCAATCATAAGACATGACAGCATCAAGCCCTACATTAATCGCAATTAACTTACTCCTGAAGACAGAGCAAGTGTTAGGGTTGTGTTGCTCTTTATTGTATATATATAGTCTCACGTACACAAGGTATGGGGTCCTAATAAAAATACCGCTGCCAGTACGATCTTCTGTACGACTACCGTCAGTATAGACTTGTATATATTGTCATATTTTGTACTTTATAAAAATATATTTCATGAAGCTTGTTATAAATTACCTTTGCCTTTTAAAACAGCTTTGTTTTAATAAAGTTTATGGCGTTTAGAAATTTATTTGGAATTTTTTCAAAGGCTATTAAGCTTAACTGCAAAAGACGTAGTAAATAAATCACGGTTAAAAGCAGATCTGTAGCTACTAAGCTCACATAACCGGTACTACATGTCACCAGATTAATTTTAAAAGTTAATCGTATTGAATGAAATATGTGTATGCGTAACGAGAGAGAGAATACTTTTTTTACTAACCTCACTCTTAAAACGAAAGAGGACTCAGTTTGTATTACTGCAAGCCGAAGAATTAATTCCGTGACATTGACTCGGATTAGTTTCAGTAAAAAGGATAAGTATCAGGAGAAAAAAACTCAGATCAAACTGGATTTTTAGAGAAATCTAAAGACGTAAAACAAATACTTTGTCATCTGGAAGGCACTCAGCAGCTTGTATTGCAGCTGCTTCCGAATAAACAAATAAATGAAAAAGAAAAAGAGGACAATGTCCTATTACAGTTTGTTTGAAAGAATTTCACTTGAAAAGATTTACTATTAAATTATCTTATAAGTTTGCAAATTTCTTGAACTATGATCCACTGACCTTTGGAGAACCAGGGAGCGGGTTACCATTAAAAATAAAATTTGAACAGTTATCGAAATAGTTTAGTTGGTAAACTACATTTATATAGAAATTTTTCTAACCTTGAACCAGATAGTATGTAATCAGTGGCAAAGAAGGTGCAACTATTCTCTGAGGAATAGCAATAATTCTCATCTCTTATTCAAAGAATTGTGAATAAAATGTTTCTCAATGGTTTTTATGAATTTTACAGGGGATTAATTTTCAGCAGTTATGGACAGTTGTAAATGTATACACACACCTGGAATTGTAATAAATTAAATTGTGTGAATGAATGTTTTCCCTTTTTGAATTTCCTTTAAGTGTGCATATTTACGAGTTCGATCGGTTACGTAACGGCTTTGCTTCACTTTGGCTTCTACCGCTTTTTCTACAAGGGGCATAACCAGTGCCAACGTTGCCATTACAGCCAGCTTTACAAATATAACCTGCATGCGCAGCTACTCTTTTAAGTAATTCTATCACCAGAGGGCAAAAATAATCTTTGATGCAAGGATCCTGCAAAAATTTTAGAAACGAAGGCTAAATACTAACACTGAAAATCCAAGAAAGAAAGATTTTGGTTACGCACGCAAGAAAATCAAAAAAAAAAAAAAAAAAGGATGACTATACATACTTGTTAATTTTTTTTAAAGTTGTTTTCACACTATTCCAGATATATATTTCTAAGACTAATTATTTTTAGTCTCAGGAATTCACATTGTTTGTATTAGTTTTAGTTTTTTGTAATGCTTTCATAATGCATTTGTTATGCTTAATACTTCTGTATATTGTTGTACGATATTTGTTTCATACTTTTTCGCTTTCTTATACATGAAAAAATTGGATTATTTTCAGGTTCCAACACCTGTTTGTAATTTGCTTAATTTATTGTTTTTATTTCTATATTTTGTGGCATCATACTGCTATGTAATGTGAACAGAAAATGTGATACATGAAAATGATGCAGTATTATGTATAATAGTAGCATAAGAAGTTGAAATTTTTGCTTCTCCTTGGATATTTTTGTTACGTGTGATAAATCAAAACAAATTCAAGTTGGTTATTTAAGACGCGATTCACACAATCAAACATGTTTGGACAAAAATATGGGAGCTTGTAATGGTTTGGTTACTGAGAAAGTACACCGGCATTACAAACAAGGACACAGATTGATGAGTACGCGAAATCCCATCTATAAAAAATAGGGATAACTCTTAGAATATCTTATTACTTTTGCGGGCAAAAACATAGCAAATATAAATAAGACAAAAATGGTCTCCCTCTCTTTTTTTTTCAAGATTACCATAGTCAGTTTTCTCTTTATAATTCCTAAAATCTCAGATCGTTTGGATAAGCATTCAAATAAAAGAGCATCACAATTGTTTGAACAACGCAATTTTGCTCTAACTTCATTTTCCTTTTACAATATTTCTGGCTAAAGGAATTATTTTCATAAAAAAATAAGTAATATGCCCCTTTGATATTTTATCAAACTTATTCTCGTATACTTTGCAACACTCAATTACAGACAGTCTAATATAAGGTATCGTTTCACATCGTTTTGTAAAAGAGAATTTAGATTTTAGAATCCTGGTGTTGTTTTAAATATTTTTATTTCAGCATAGCAGAAGTAAAATCCTAATAAAAGAAATGATAAAGTATAAAATTTACCCCAATAATTAATAACGATTTTCTGGGTTGTAAAGTTATTAGTTTCCAAGTTTCGAGAAATGAGTCAAGTCATAAGTTCCAAGATCAAAAACAATGACAACAATCCGAGTTTTGTCTGAAAATTCATGACTAAATTAGGCAAAGGGGTGGTGAAAGTGCAGCAACCAAAATGTAGAAATAAAACTAAACCTTCACAGTCCAGTTGTTGAGATTTCTTCAACCCAAATCGGAAGATCGGCCATCGCCATGTGAAATAAACGAATAATATTGGTGATGTCGGATCAAAACCGTTTGTACTCCTTTAAAGGCCTCGACTGACTTCTTTTGAAGGAATTTCCAATTAACTAACCAGCCTCCAATATAGTTCCTATGCCAAACCCTGATACAATTGGATGGTGGATTTAGATCTTTTCGCAAATGCAGATGCAGCATAAACACTAAATTTAGGAGAGGAACTCGTTAAATTCACAACTACGAATAACAAAATTACAGAAACTTATGCCAAGAGAATTCTGGCATTAAAATTAATATATACTAGCACTCTACTTATAATGAATTTACATCCCTTCTATCCTGTGACCCGGGTAAAGTGGAAGGAACTGAATGATCATACGACATGATGAATTCCAGTTATTTTATTTATCACTATAATCAACTCAGAAACAAACAACACTTTAAACAAGATAATTCGAATCAGTAATAGAGCAAGAGGGAGAGAGACGAGATTGCGTTGGGGAGAATATATTCAATCATGCAGTTCTACCTTTTTAATATATCTTTATACAGAGCTTACGTATTTAATGATCGCACTATTAGGTTAACCTTCTAAACATCGACTTAATTTAAGATCACAGTACCTGAACACTTGCAGTGTTCTATTTACTTTAAGTTGACTTTAACACTTCCCCTAGCTAATCTAATCACTTTCTTAATATCCAAACTTCTGGCTTCATGCTTTGTTTACGTATACGTTTCACTGCCAATTTACTTCACTTCTAATCTATTCTCAATTCAATAACTCTCAAACTCGTGAATAAAGAATATATATATATATATATATATATTAAACTTAATTTGCATATCACGTTTTCTGCCTTTCGAAGAAGATTGGGTGAAAATGCTGGCTCAAAAGAATTCCCCAGAGGGTTAGTGAAAAGACGCGTATAGATACGTCACATACTCTGGATTGTATATCAGAATAGAGAAGTTTTCAGTTGTATTTCCTTCTTGTATTTGGCTGAGCATGAATTCAGTTTGTTTATTTCTTGTCTAAGAAAAGGAACGTACTACAAATCACTGAACAAGGCAAATGGCGACTTATATTAATGAAATTGGAACCTGAGTTTAACAAATTGTTAAAACGTCATCAGCCTCAAAAATATTTTTTTAAAGTTTATTATTGATATCATTTTTAATTTTAACTATTTAATAAACAATTTTTCCATTTAATTTCTTTTTTATTAAATACCGAATCTTAATAGATAAACAGACAAATAGAATAGAGGTATAGATAATATGCAATAATATTTTAATATTTGGTATTATCAACTTCTATGATAGAGAAGGCGTTGGACTTTCTTTTTCTTGTATAAAAGGGGTATTATATATTATAAAAATTTTTAAACCAAATAATATTATTAACCTAAATAATAATCATTTATAGAAATGATAATTTCATTATTTATAATAATAATAATACGTGCTGTTAATCTAAACAATAATTATTGCTTTTAATAGTTATAACACCATCTGAATAATATAATTACGCATTATTCTAAATGTTATATTACGACTAAAATTATTCCCTAGGACCTTTTCTTGTGTTAACGTAAGAGGAACACGCGCGCGCATAAGAACGTATTGTGATAAGAATTGAAATGTGAATTAATTCTATTAAGAAAACTTGTATTTTTTGTTTTCAAACTATGAAAATAATTAGTGAAACTCTTCCATAAGCAAAAAAAGCTTGGTATTTCAGCTACATTATTTTTAACAAATGCCACGAGAGAAATTGGCAGCGTATGCTTCGTAATAAGTTTTAGTATATTATTCCGGGGCCCGAAATTACGATATTATATCGCTAGATGTGAAATGACTTGTTGACTTTTCCTATATTAACTGGATAATTTGAACATTGTTATACCTTTTTTTCTCTTTCTAAACTCTTCAAAAAATATCAGCATTAAAATTTAATGTGATGAAGTTATTTGGTAAAGAAATTCCAAAATGAATAATAAAATTCCATGTTCAAAAACTATTTTCAATGTAACATACTAATGTAGCCACAGAAAGAATTGAGAAATTTAAAAAAAGTAATACATATTTATATGTTACTGTAATCGTATCTGTTTTACGACATGAGTGAAATATGTGTGATGGATTTTACTAGAATGCATATAATGACACACATAGTTATAAAACTGAATTATACATTTTAAATCTTTTACTAAAAATAACTTAAAATCGTCAAAACTATTGAAAAATATTACTAAACTACATTTAAAAAAAAAACTGGCAGTTATGGAGAATGCCGATAGAAGTGAAAACTTAGAACTTCTAGTATTAAATTTTGAAATTTCATAATGTTTGAATCAATCAATTTTGTTTTCAAATGTATTGATACTCCGAGCAACAACTAAATGCATGTTTATGTGGTTTTTTTATCATTCAAATATATTACGGGCTCTGTACATGACAAAATATAGATACAATTCAATTGAATTAACAATTAATATACAAACATATTATTTATGGATAGTATTTGTATTTACTTAAATTTCAATATACTTGATTTTTAACATTGGTTTAATTGTTTGCATCATTGTCATCATTAATTTCAATAATAGTTAGACTATTTGTACTTCATTTTGTTCTAAAACAGATACAATAGGCTTATGGTAACTAAAGTAAGAAAGGAAAATGTTTAATTCAAATTTATCTAAGTATCGCGTAAAAACCGCATCGATCGTCGTTTTATGTTTTGTAGTATTGAGTTCTCGATCATTGGACATATTTAAATTAAGTGTTTCATTTAGAAAATCAATTAGTGGTAGATTTTTATCATCTGCAAAGTTAATATTGAAGTCTCCACTTAAAATCATCGGTACATTATCATATTTTTCGCCAAATCTTTTTTCGAGTATTTCAGAACCTTCTTTTGCATAAATCATCAAATTTTCGAATAAAAATTGTTGTATCTGTCTCATAGATTTTCCAGGCGAAATATAAACGGCAACCACATTAATATGTATTGTCCATTCTCGGAATCGCAACGAGCAATGCACAGTATATAGACATTGAACTTTTCACTAAATCCATTGAATTTCACTTATAAGATATACACAGCACTATAAGTCAGCTGTATAGCTACAGATACCGACAGATAATGCTATAAGCATGTCGGTGACGCGAACGCACCAGATTTCACCCATCCAAAAAGTGTCTAAGGCGAACAGCACAGTCCATGTCGGTGACGCGAACCCATAAGATTTTCCCCTACCAAAAAGTGCCCAACGCCGCTAAAGAAGTTCTCACTTCAAAAACTTAATTTACCGCTTTTATGTTTAATATCTCTTCAGGAGAAAATATTTAAAAACAATATATAATACTTATAGTTTAATACGTTTTTTCTTTTATGATTACTCTTAAAACTTACATACATAATATCTATTCATAGAATTTCCATTCTGAAACTCCATTATATGCTTCTTTTATTTGAATCGACTCAGACATTTATGTATGTTTTCCTAAGTGTAAAATTAGACATAAAGGTGTTGTACAAAATAATAGAAATACTTGGAATTTGAACTATCATTTTTTTATTCCTTGATCCACCTTGAAGAATACGGACGGCAACAATGGAATATTGAACATATGTATGTAGATCTCTACATAGCAATACATATTTTATACCATCCTCCTGTAAAATATCTCCAATAATATTCTTCCAGTGAAGAAGGCAGCGGAGGGAATCATCTTCTCACTTGTCGTTCGAGATATTCCCATGATGGTTCCACAATGTTCAAGTAGTTGAAGACAACTAGACAACCCTCTTCACTTCATCTGAATGTTCATTACATGAAACGAGGGACAGCCATCATGGAATTTTGGCTGCCTCATTGAATGAATGTGATCCTGGAATACATTCAAATTGAATTATGATGTTACTGATCATTTAGTGTTGGTTCTAAAAAGGCCAAGAAGAAATGGCATCCTACATACCATCAAAGATCCATTCTCCTGCTTTACAGTGCAATCAGGATGGAAGCTTTGTCACAATACCTCCACCTCGTGTTGATTGAGGTGGGGGGGGGATATGCAAATGTAGTAGTGATTGAGACGTCATTAAGTCGGACACGAAATAATAACCAAAAGAAATTCACAATAATTCACTTTTATTAATTTAAGCATTAGAAACTAGTACTCGATATATAAACAAAACAATAAATAATGAGAAATGACGAATCTTTAGTGAGATGCACCCTCTGAGCTCGACAAAGAAAAATTCTGGAATAACTAAACGACTAGAATTCTGGGCGATAATTCAGAAATAAGCGACAACGATTCAGACAATACTGGCGCGGCGATATTGCCCTCCTAACAACAGTTCACTATATCACTGACTATTTATATGCTACTTAGTCATGACGTTCTTTTTCCAGCGTTTGAGTTGTTCAAGCTCAAAGTGCCAATTTGGCTGAATGGAAAACAACCGAGCTAGAGAGTATACCTCGCGGATTGCCCATTGGTACAGCTTCTACGTGATTTCGCTATAAATAAATTGTTTTTCTAGTCATAAATAAAATTAAAGAACATTCTTTAGAACAACCAATAATTCCAGTCATCGAAGTTCTAGTTTTGAGGTTCCTTGCACCGCTGTATGAATCCGTATAGAGAAGCTGGTGCATGTTAAATCTGCCGTGACACAATAACCTCACATTGATGTAGTTGGGCAGTTTGGAGAGGGGGATGCAATCTCAGATATCGTCCTCATTACTTTATCTAGGTTCTAAATTACATAATCCGTTGCTGATAGCCCTCGAGTAGATACAGAATGAGATGTAAATAAACAATAAATCAATAACTGTTTGTATGCGCTTTTTGATATTGTTTGTCACTAATGATGAGACTTCGCTTTGAAACACTGACATAAAAATGCAGTCAATGAAACTCTAAACGAACTGCTTTGCTAAAAAAGAGGTTTTTTCTAACGATTTGTAAATCAGTCACTATTTGCTCAGGTGTGGATTTACGTTTTTAGCGAATAATTCGTGCCATTGCTCGTTCATTCTTGTCTGACAACTTCCTTTTTTGACCACAGTTTTCACCTTTAGGAGTAACACGTTTTTCTTTTTGATACATCGGCTTAATTTTAGACACACTTTTTCTTTCCACTCTCACATATTGATCTGTTTTAGACGCTAAGGCCCTTACCAGGCGAACATCAATAATAATTTCTTTTTGGAAATGGCTGAGATCTGACTATTTAAAATAATACTAGGCGATAGTTGTCTCTTATCTGTAACTTCAACACTTTTAGTAGACAGTTTACTTCTTATACTATTCATATAAATATCATACAGCAATATTCACTTTTAATAAAAATTTTCATTGAGCTTTTGCTTTTTATCTTTTGTAGATGCTTCCATTTTTTCATGTGGCCGCGGTGGCCGAGTGGTCTAGGCATCGGATCATGGCTAGTTTGTCATGGGTTCGATCCTAGTACCACTAAAGATCCGCCGTGTAGGGGAGCGATGCACGTTAAATCTGTCGAGAGCTCAAACGTCCTCCCGTTGGTGTGGTGTGGTAGTTAGGAGAGGGGGGTGCCAGCTCAGGTGTCGTCCGCGTCACTTGACCATGGTTCAAAATTACGCGGACCGTCCCCAAAAAGCCCTCGTGTAGCTGAACAGTGGGACGTTAATATTCACTCACTCACTCACTCCATTTTTTCATTATCATTTGCAGCCTTAAACTGGAAAATACAAAAAAGTATGTTAGGTAAATTCAATTCAATTAATAATTATGTTCAAAGAAACGGAACATTTTAATTGTTGAAAATACGTACTTGCGTGTATAGATATCCTACTAATATTTTTTCTATATATATATACGCGCTAACAAGTTTATTCAAAACTTTAATATAGTCACATTAACAAAATAAAAAAAAACTTTCAGCTAGTCCAAATAATAAACTTTAATATAATTTTTTTAAAAATAAATCTAAAATATATAGTCTACCAAAATTCAAACACGCTACATAAATAAAAAAATTTGTTTTTAACATTGGAAAGATATTTCTCAGAAATTATTAGTAAGTCAGAATAAAAATATTTCCATACAATTCAAATGGCGAAACCAATCATAGCCATAAAAGTCGAAATGGCTTTGTTTTCGTTAAGAGCTTAGAAATTGAGAGTATTATGTACTTCCTTTTCGTGGCCAAAGAAAAAATTTAGCGAGCATTTTGTGAAGTATTAATCGTATTTCATTAACGATTATTTTTCTAAGACACACTACAGTTAATTTTAATAAAGTTGTCATGTTTTGAAATATATGCAAATCGGAGCTTGTGCATATATTTAAAACACCACGGCGTTTTCTATATATATATAAATAGTAAATCTGAAGGATAAAGAACAAGTTAAAATATTGAACAGATTTAAAAGTCAAGAATCCTGAAAATATGATAATCCTTATTATATAATGATATTATGATGGATTTTCATGGAGCTGTTATTTATGTTGTAAAATAAACTCCTAGAAATGTTCATTAAAGTTTAAAATGAGCGTGCTATTATGCGTGAACTCAACAATTTAAGAAGGATAAAGTCCTTCATATGGCATATGTACACCAAAAAGTATCACAATTGAACATTCCATACATTTTACAAAATTGCAAAAAGTAAAAAAAAAATTATTTAAAAGTCAAAAACTTCGATATTTTATAATAAACTATATAGGATAATATCTAAAAAAGCTAACATGTCGAAATCAACGATCAAGGTATTTATTTTAGTGCAAGTTATTTATTTTAGTGATTGCATATTTTTGAAATTTTTTTTTTCTCGTTCTGCCAAGAGAAAAAAGTTTTCCTTTTTGAACGTATATTTTTTACGGTTTGAAAAATAGCAATTAACATTAAGTTTTGCGTGTTGCTTTAACTTTTCTTCGAATGGTAGGATGGCTTAACATCGTTTTAATGTCAAATGAGGAACATCGGGGATGAACTATATGTGAACCACATTTAGGGATGAGGCTAATGCGTGAACATCATTGAAAATGGAACACCAAGAACGAGTGGTGAGAAATGAAAGAGCTCGGAAAACAGAGAAAAAGAAAAACGGACAATAAGTGACGCTTATTTTGAAATGATATTCATAACTCAGATAGAGAACAACGTCAGTTCAATAGATTGCAGGACTAACGCGTAAGGCGATAAATGAAGAAACGTTTCTAAGTACAGTGACAGTCTCTCAAATTCTGTAAACTTCTTGTGACAGTTCGGCTTCTGAACATGACGGTGGCCGTATATTTAAGTGGCATTTAATCACGTTCCAAAAGTATTCGATTAGTGAGAGATCAGGGGAGTATGGTGACCGGGAAGCAATTGTATACCTTGCTGAGCCCAATGGTTAGTGCATGTTGTATGTGATAGAGCGTTATCCTGCTGGTAAAGGGCATTGCCGAAGGAGTGCTACCTACCACGGCACATCGTCCACGTATCATTTGGCCGTTAAAATGCACTCAATACGAATGATGATTTACTATCTCAAGTGATGGCGCTCTGAACCATAATGCTTCAAGGGTGTTCTACGCAGGCTGTAAAAGGGAAGAAGAAATGGCTTGAGGGGCCTTTGTCGCTTGTTGGTGAATGCGTCGATTCACGTGTGGTGACGTTGCTCTGACCTTAACGGGACCCCTCAAAAATGACCAAGACGGACCATGTGGACAAATCTGCTTTTCTCAGTCCAGTCATCATACCCCTCGTAAAATCGCTTGTCTGCAGGCTTTCCCTCCGTCATTGACAGCATGGCATTCGTTGGTACTACACATGTCCTCATAAATGAAGAATAAAATTCCACAGATTTATTATGAAGAAATAACGGCAGTGGTGTAACAGAGAATATTAGCGCTCTCCTGCAAAGTGAAGTTTTGGGCCCCAAACCGGTTTTTACAAAGGATTGCGTACTTGGCGTCAGTCAGGCTTTGGACTCCCTAGAATCCCCCCCCCCTCCACGATGCTGCTGTTGCGGGGAGTATGTTATACCACTGAATAATGGTATGGATATTGATTATTCTGCAGTTTTCTTTCCTTATATCAACGTGTGCCGGAGATCTCTGCACATTTCACATTATCTGCATTACTCGGTGAGGAGCGCCTACCTTGAAATTTGCTTAATTTTCTGGGTACTCAATTCTTGGTGTTGCATTATCAATGTTGCATAGTGTAGTAACATGTTCTAAAATTTTATCTTTATGAAACATACCTTTCAACCAATTAATTCAAACCCAATTATAAAATTGAGGCCTTTTTGACAGCCAAATTATCAATGATTCGAGCTTTGATTTTGTTTATTCATTGGTGAATGGTAGCAATGGAAAATAAAAAAATCATTTGATATCATTCATATTTTTTTTATTGAGAACAATAAAAAAAATCCCCGTGCACCACAAAGTATCACACGGGACTCACAAAGAAGTAAGAATTAATCACACAATAACTACCCATTAGGATTACAAACATTACAAGAAATTCAAAGAAATTTCCAAAAGCACTTCTGGTGGAAAGTAGTTGGTGAAGATTAGGAGGCCAATTTAGGTTAAGGTGACTGACTGCCTACGTTGAAAATGTGGTTTTTTGACCACATAAGGCAATTTTTTTTTATTTCAAAATATTATAGTTTGAACATTTTTCTTTCCAAAACAGTTTTTCTTTTTCCTTAACACAAAATAGAAATTAAGTTAGAGTGATTTTAAAAAACATCACTCTCTGCTAAAGGGAACCGGACGTAGCATTTCGAAACCGGAAGTTGCAGAAAATTGCAATTTTTAACTCAAATTTTACAGTTTCTCTCATTTTTTTAATTTATAAAATATATTTCCGTAATTTTTCTAGCGTTTAAGCCATTACTTTATTATTAGTGTAGTTATTTCTTGCTAAAAATTGGCAACAGACAGTCTGTTTACATTCTAGCTTGTGTTTTTCTTAAGCTATATGTTTGGTCCCTTTTTCTCACAAAAATTGATATTTTACTTTAAAAATTTGCTTAAAAGTTTTTTAAAACATTCTAAATATGGGCCATAATTATAAATCTCGCCCAAAAAAGCGAAAGTTTTCCGGAAATCAATATAGAAACAAACGTTCAAGTATAGATGCTCAAGATACACCTACTGGAAGTAACATTGAACGGAAAACTGCAAGTGCATCAAAGCTTGAAATTGTGAATGATAATTTCTCAGAAAAAAGTTCTGGGAATTGTAATGAAATATTCGGACATCGAATATTTGATATCACCACTTTGCTTTCTGTTTTTTCAGTACTCTGTTGTCCAATTTGTTTACATGATGAACTCAGTTTGACAGAGGACTCTAGGTATGGAATATGCTCAAACTTTTGCATAAAATGTATAAGAACTGTGATTTCTTAAAAGGCTTTACTTCATCGGAAAAAATCAACAATAATTTTAATCTGAATACTCTGATTGTTTTTGCCTTAAGAGTTATTGGAAAAGGGTACACTGCTGGAAATAAACTGTTCGGTATGTTGGACTTGCCTTTCCTTTCCAAAAAAGCTTTTCGAAATCAAGAATTAAAGATTCAGCAGGCTGCATCTATAGTTTCTATAGAAAGCATGAAAAATGCATCAACTGAGGTAAAAGAATTAAAAAAACTCGCCCAAAGAATCATTAAGCTGCTGTGGCGTGTCGATGGATGGGACTTGGCAGAAGCGTGGCTACTCGTCTCACAATGGTTGTGTCAGTTGCATATCCATTGACACAGGAAAGATTTTGGACATTGAAATAATGTCACATTTTTGTAGAACGTGTTCAAATCTGACTAAAGTTCCAGGTGCTGCTTCTAATACACATGTTTGTTTCAATCATAAGGTTGCTTCAAGATGGAGACTGTCGGAGCATATCGCATATTTGAGCTATCAGAGAATCTACGTAAATTACAGTACACGGATTACTATGGTGATGGGGATTCCAAAGCATATGAATCGGTACAAAATATGTATGCTCCTAATACAGTTAACAAACTAGAATGCATTGGTCACGTGCAGAAAAGGGTTGGGACTCATCTCAGAAAATTAAAGAAGTCGGTGAAAGGATTGGGAGGAAAGGGAAAATTGACGGACAATTTGATCGATAAATTGCAAAATTATTACGGAATAGCAATTCGCAGTAATACAAACAATTTAGCAAACATGCAAAGCACAGTTATTGCTGCGTTTTACCACTGCTGTTCCAGTACCGAAAAGCCTATGCATGGTCAATGCCCAACTGGAACCGATAGTTGGTGCAAATTTCAAAAAGCCAAGGCACTTGGTAAAATATTCACCACCAAATCCCCTGGATTTCCACAAAATATTATAAATATTGTGAAACCACAATACTTAAAACTGTGTGATCAAAAACTTTTAGAAAAGTGTTTGCATGGAATGACTCAGAACGCCAATGAGAGTTTCAATGGTGTTCTGTGGAACATAGTTCCTAAACAAAACTTTGTTGAACTTCAAACTTTACAATTAGGGGCATATATAGCAGTTTTACAATTTAATGAAGGGGCTAGTGGCTTATTAAAAGTAATAAATAAGCTGGGATTAAATGTTGGTAGTTATATGGTACGCGTATTAAAATTGTATGACTATCGACGGATTAACGACGCAAAAAGACATTCACTACCCTTTACAAAATTGAAAAGGAAACAAACACGAGCTCACCGAAAGAAAAAAGGGTTGCGCCAGGAAGAAAAGGAAAGTGTAACATATCATCCTGGTGAATTTTAGAAAATTTTGTAGACTATGTATACCTTTTTACATTAACATAAAACTTTAAATGAGTTTTTCTCAAAATTATGTTTTCGAAAGAAACTTCTTACGAGATGCATGATATTTTAAGAAAAAAACAAGATAATGCTTTAAAATTTTGTGTGAATGTTTTTTGTACTATTTTTCGTAAAGTGAACCAAAAGTTTTGTTGTAGGTTGAATAGTTTTTCATTTAGTGTAGTTTTTATGAAGAAAAACCTTAAAAAATATCAAAATTTTCATATTATAATGTATAATTGCCTGTAATTTTTTTGTATTTTAATATTTCTCTTAGATTTTGGTTCATTTTAAGAAGCACCATAGTATGTATGTTGTGTATAAAGGAAATTAAGATAACTGCATTAGAATGTTTTGTACAGTGTTTCCCGTTTTAGTATAAATTTGGTAAAATGTCCTTCAAAACAACCAATTTTTCTAAAAGTACAATAATAATTTTAAAATGTTTATGTATTTACATATTTTTTTCTATTTTTCTTCCTAAAAATACTCAATTTGTTTTAAAAAATTTGGGTCCGAAGGTAGGCAGTCACCTTAAGTCCCTTGAAAGCCAGTTTTAGAATGTTTCGTTGCCTATCAAACTTGGAACACTGAAGGAGCACATGTTCCACATCCTCCTCACCACCAATATCACAATCACAGGAAGATGACGGAACTAAATTAAATTTGTACAAGTATCTTTTAAAGTCGCCATGACCAGTTAGAAATTGAGTTATTTTGTAATTAGTATAAAAATGATGGCAGGCCAGTTTCTTATTAATGGTAGGAAAAAATTTCTTTGTTAAGCTCCCTTTATTTGAAATGAGATATTCTTGGTTCCAAGATTTCACCATTCTTTTTTTCATAATCTTCTTGTAAAATGATTTAGGAATATTAACGGCAATGTCAATTTTGCGCTTGGTGACAATCTTTGCACGCCAATCAGCCCGCTCATTTCCAAGAACACCCGTGTGTCCGCGAACAAATGCAAAATATATTGAGATATTTTTATCTTTTAGGCTTCTAAGTTGCTTTTGGATCATTCATATTAAAATGCAAAAAAAATTGAATACGCATTCCTGAACATATCATATTGTGAACAATGTATTTTTAATTCAATTTTTAAATTGTAAGACGTTTTTTTAAGATATTTCTCCAGTAGAGTAACTGAGAATATTAGCCCCCCCCCCTGCAAAGTCAGGTTTTCGTCCACAAATGGTTAAATGCATGCTAGTCAGTCAGGCATTGGGTCCCTTAGAACCCTGCACCCCCTCCCTCCCCGCGATAGGGGGGGGGGTGTATGTTACACCACTGTATTTCTCTCTCACACGGAATTACAGAGATAAACCTTAAATAAACTGTAAATCCTGACCAAATGGAACCAAAAATTCAATATCGTATTAATTTTAACGACATCAACTAAAAAAATCATAAATGAAAAAAAGGAATAATGAAAATATTCTGTTTGCTTAAAACTATCAAAAATGAGTAAGAACTGGTTGCCATGGTATGTTAGGAAACCATAACTTGGGAATGAAGTGATTCGAGAGCCTTCAAATCGTATCAAGCAAGGTAAATAACTTATATATCTATTCTTTGATACATAAAATATATTGCTAAAACTGGTCAAATTATTTGTATCACGTTTCCTGTTTTTTCTTCCTCGCAAATAACTCCTTGAAGTGGATCCTTTTACTATTCTTTTTATGATCTTAAAATCATTTAGTTTTAACGCAATTTTGTCGTTCTGCAAATGTTGTCCAAGGTTAAATATTTAATGTAAGAAAGGAAGAAAGATCATTTCAGTGAGGTAATATATCACGCGTTCTTCAAAAATATCTTATCCTTCCGAATATAAAAATTCTATCTCGCTGTTTTCTTCTTTTTTCTGTATTATGTAGTAATTTATATCGGATTTTAAGCGGATTGATAAAAAAAAGCTTTCTTTGTTAAAATAAGAGCTTAGAGTATTCTAAATAGAGTATTCTAAATATTGTAATGAGATTTATTCTTCAAATTATATTTATCATACAGCCGTTATTATATATGCTTATTATTTTTAAAAAGTAAGATAAATTATAGGTACACACATATATTTATAAATTTATTAATATAAGTAAATATTTAGTAATAATAACATTACTTAAACAGTTATTTGTTTTTCAAAACAAATTATTTCTAAAAATAAATAATTCAATGTTTTAATTTTCATGAACTGTACTATAATTTAGTCAACGTTTTAAATAATGAAATCTATTTCGCGCAAATTATTTATTACTGAGCTGAACCATTCCAACATACTTGGATATATTTATTGTAAATATTTTGTTTAATACATATAATTTGGATCGTAAGATATAAATTAAATATTGACAAAACTTCATGCGTCATACAGTTTCCAGTTAAAATACCAAAAATATATTGCATTTTACTCGTATTTGAAAACATAATTGAGTAATTTTTAAAATAATGAAGAAATTAACTTTTCAAATAATTTATTTTTGACCAGTGATCTTCAAAACTTTTTAACACATGGAAGCCCTAGAACTTGAAGGCGCTTTCGTGGAACCCCTAGAACTAGAAAGTATTTCCGTAGAACCCCTAGACCTAGACAGTGTTTTCGTGGAACCCTATTATATCACATACTTCGAAGATTATACCGCAAAATAACATTTATATATAAAGTGCATCACCATGTAATAGGCACTTTATTAATATAATAACTACATTAATATTTCACTTAAATACAATGCTCTGAATGGCATTAAAATGTGTATGCTGTGTGAGGAATCCCGTGTATTTTGCATAAATTTACAAACTAAAATTTTGAAGTTGTTCTTGCTTAAAATTAGGTTTTAACATTGAATCTGTTGATAAGTTGTTTCCTCGCCTTCATTATAGGCTCCCCCCCACCACCACAAATGCAGAAGGTAGATTTTCCGTTAGAAAACGATTTAGTTTTGCAAGACATTGTGCTACCTAACGAGTATAAAATTTTCTCATGGAACCCGATATAGTAAACAATAGAATATTCACAATCTTGTAGGAATATATATATATATATAAAGATAAAAGGTTTTATCATTCTTTTATTATATTACGATAAAAATTTTTAAAATGTAGCAAAATAAAGTTATTATATCAATAAAATTTTCAGTTTAAGTGAATAAGTGTGTGTGGGGGGGGGATGAGCTTTAGACACTTGTAACTATACAAACTTCATAGAAAACGTGAATCCCTTTTGTACAAATATTTATTTCATAATTTTTTATTGTGACTAGTGGAACCCCTGGATACGCCTTGTGGAACCCCAGGGTTCCGTGAAACACAGTTTGAAGGCCACTGTTATATGACAAATGTTTAGTATGTTCTTTTTTAAAAAAAAGTGTTCATGATGAGCACAATAAATTTACATTTTGCATTTTCTTTCTAAGATGACTGTAAATCGACTCCATACGTATATGAAATTGCTGTATTTCGAAGTTTCTTTTAAAATTTATTTTCAGTTTTTTTGTTGAAATATTATTATTATTTGATGTATAAACTTTAGATAAAAAAATAAGTTAGATGTGTCAATACCAACTTTTGAACGACTTCGTAGATAATAAATAAGAATGGTAATAATATCTTTAGATTAATCGTATCTTGCCTTCCCGATAAGATGTTTTTGAGATTCCCGTATATAATTTGTTTTACACGCTAAAAGTAAACATTTACCCATTCATTGAATCAGAATCAAAACTTACTACACTGGTAAACGTGACCAAAGTAGATAACACTGATAGATTGATTACATTTCAATCAAATTTACATTTTTCCTCTTGAGTTTTATTTATATATACATGTTTATATCTTTTTCAATGTAATTAGAGCAACATTTACAAAAATTACAAGACGTTCAGCTTTGCTTTGCTCAAAAAATTGCTACAAAATATTAAAAAGGAGGGGAGATGAATACAATATTTCAATTACATTTTTAAACAGTAAAAATTATTGAGAAAGGATTGCTCTTTTTTCATCATACAACATTATTGATTTTCATAAATAATATTAAAAGCACGTTTATTCTGTATGGAACTGAGAAAAACGCAAAATTCCTTTGAAGAAATATATTCCTCTTCATATCCGAAATTTCTATCCTACATCTGGTATTTTTAGAAATAATTTTACGTCCAAAATATTTGAATACATTTTTGTGATTATAACTTATTCTATTACCAATTATTTAAGCCCCAATGAACTACATTTTTATAATATTTCTAAGGATTTTGTGACACTGCTTTTGAATAAGAATTGTTTTAAATTATCCAAAAAGTCTCAACTCATGATATTAACATCCAATATATCTGATTCAATGTTTTGGAAATCGGTAATAAATTATATAAAAGTAAAAAGAGGTTATTTGTTTTACAAGGGAAAAAAAGATCAGTTTTAATAAAAAAAAAGTTTATCAATATTTAATAAGATTTATAAATTCTTTTTTTTTAAAGTATATCACTTTTTTTTTTTTTGAAGTTTTATTTTATGTAGCAAATCCCGTGGCATTTAAACCGTTGGATTTTTCACGTATCATTTCAGCATATTGTTTTTTTTAAAATTTTTTGTTGGATGGTAAAAAAAAATTCTGCTTTGAAAGTTATAAAAATGTGGAGTAGGGATTTATATATATGATTAAGTTTATATCATAATTATTTTGACTTTTTTAAATTCAAATTTCCTTTGTCTTGAACAGCAAACTCAATTTTTAATTGTAGTTCTAGTTTAAGATAATCGATTACTAGGCTTATGTCCAGAAACGCTTGAGTTTTCAAATCCATATAATCTTCAGAATGCAAGCTATAATTCATATTGCTAGTTGTCATATGTTCTGACTGTATCATAATATTAATGTCCAAGCATTTTTGGTCGATATTTAATTCTTTCCTGTGTGTTCTAATTTCTAAAATGTCTCTGTTCACTTTAATACTTTAAAAACTTCGAAAATTTTCTGACTTACGATGATTAATCTTTTAAAATTATTCATTTCACTAGGAAGGCAAATGTTTTTCGCTTTTGTTCTTTCATCTGAGATGTAAAACATCATAATATCCTCAAAGATTATTTTTAATTTTTGATTTTGAAGTATTTTATTTGAATTTTCAAATTTAATTTTTTTTTTTCAATAAATGCTATAAATTTTTATATTGTTTCTTACGAATTTTTATCAGTAATTACGATTTGATTATGAAACTGATCATTACTATTTGTGAATGTAAAATTTATTTATGTCTTGATCATAGCGTCAGATTTCTCCTTGCTAAAGATATCAGCATGAAAAAGTGAAAATAATAAATTCTTAAATACTCTGTTTATCTCTTTCTTCAAATAGAAGGCATTGATATAAATTTTATTCACTTAAATAAATTTTAATATAATCTCCTTCTAATTGCAGCTATCGCGCAATTTTGTTTAATTACAAGTTAGAATGGATTTGCTTTTACATATTTATTTTTGCATTTTATACCTAAACAGAAAATAATTCCATAAATTCTTAGAACTTAGTAATATTTTTCGTAAATGTGGAGACCCCTCCATAATATCATTATTTCAAATCTCTTATTGTTTTTATTTTGCTTTTAATATTTTATTTTCCTTTATTACTGCTATTTAGTTCTCAATTTTAACGGGAGTAAAGTATAACATTAAAATTTTCCAATGTAATTTATTGATGGAGAAATAACACTTTAATTTAAGCCATTAATCTTATCTTACTTTGAAAGGTGCAAGGCAATATATTTTTCTCTTAATCCTGATAAAAAAAATATTCGGATTAAACCGCTGCTTGGCATTGAGAGCATCTCTTATTCGAACTTAACTCATCCTGACACTAGAGGGCTCCGAGTGATATCAGGACAACAGCGAGCGGGAAGAAACATTTTTCTGGATGACAGATGATTCTCTAACTCTCTGGATCCCAGCGATTTATTTATCTTTTTACGAGCTTCGCATCTATACTTTTTTTTTGACGTTACGTCACTGTAAGATGAGCTATGATTGGTTCAGATGTACACTCCTACCGGCAACTCATGTTGACGTTGAGTTCTCAACGTCCTATAAATATAGAGAGAATCCACCGCCACAATTAAAACATATGTTTGAGTGTGAATTGTATAAACTGTTGAACTGTACAGAACAGCTGCTCGAACCGATAAATGAGTCAGGACAAATTTGGGCGTCTTAACGCCATTCAATGGAGTAATGAAAAGTATAATTTTCAGGTAAAATATTTGATCTTTTTTTATCCTAAATAGAACAGAAATAATTTATTTTATGAAAATTGTTTTTGGAAAAATGTACTCTAAATTTTCACATTTCCACACAAAGAGTTGCTAATTTTATAATACTCAATTTTTTTATTAATATTCAATAATGAGGAAATTACGCTTCAATTTTCAATCTGTGCATTTCATACTTTGCACAGAAGAAACAGGGTCAGAACACAAGTCAATTATAAAATTGACTTGTGTTCTGCTTTAGATATTGTTGTGATCTTCAGCTGATTTTTCTTTTAACTGTATTTATGGAGGCTCGAAATTAATTTCGTGAATTTCATATAGTTTTAAAAAGTTAATTGTACTTTTTCTATCTCTAAGTTGTAATAATTCATATCATTCACAATTTTAGAGGTAACAGATTTTTAGTGATTTTTATCTTGGAAATGTGTTTTTTTTTTTAAATTATACATTTTTATTTAGTTTTTAAGTACAATTATTTCTTTCTACGTCTACATTGCTTTAAGTTTTATGTTTAATATTGAACATGTATTTAAAAAATGATAAAAGTATTAATATATTTTCATAAATATAATAATAAAAATAATCTTAAATATGAATAATTTAAAATTTTTTGAGAGAAAGTATTTTTATATAATAAATGAAATTACTACGGTCCTAATTAAATTCTACGCTTTCTTTTCTTCAAAGTTAATGGTAAAGAATATATTTTAGTTGAAAATAAAGAATACATTTAGGAAAAGTGTGGATATATTACAAAATAATAATTCCCAGTAGCTTTGTGAGTTTCATGACCCCTTTTTATTTTTACAATAGAAATTCAGTAGCATTTTCATTATGTTTAATTGTTAAACGAGCAATAATTTTTATTCTTGTTAAAGGTTAAAAATTTAAAAACTATACTTCTATGATACTTCTAGTTTAGTTTAAGGTTAACTGGTACTACAACAGAGTTTTAATGTGTTTATTACACAAAGTTTCTCCTCCCTACGATGCCACATGAAAGCTTCATTCAGTATAATAACCTACTTTCTCCTATGCTACATTTTTAATGGAAATTGTTGCAAAGCCCATGAGACTTTAGCCATCAAGTAATGACACTGACTCTTTTAAGTTTCTGTTTTCTCAACATTTAAATAAAAATGTACGTTTTACGAAACTTTCACGATAGCATAATTCAGTGTCTCCCAAATGGTCCATGCTTTAAGTTGTATTTTTTTTTAAAATTTCATTTTTACCAAATCTTAAATTAAAAATTTAATGACTATGAAGTACAATTTTTACTTTTTAGTAGAAAGATTAGAGGAAACATCATTCAAAAAGGATGTCGATAATTATAAAACGCTGGGGGGAAATAACTTAATAAAATGTGGAATCCTGTTATAGGTAAATTAAGTATTATTTTTTTAAAAAAAAATTGCTAATTTATATAAAACATACTTTCATGCAAGAATTATTTGTATTGGCATCGGAAAGGACCTACTTGCGTTTTTTTGTGTGACAAGTGTATCTAAAATTGATACTATTCTATTATTGATTAAAACTGTCATGATTGTAAGTTAATGATATTTGTAATACTTTTCCACAATGGTTATTTTTATAATATACGTTGATGTGAATTGGGTCAGGAATAACGAACCTTTCTGACGCATCTATTCTACAGAACTTCCAAGTATATTATCCATAGATTTAAGTTTTATATGTATACCGTATTATTTCTTCCTTGTATTATCATGATAAGCTTAAGTCTGAAAGATATGTTTAGATAACATTTATTTTTACTCGACTTTTTTTCAAGACTGAGAATTAAAAACACAATAACACAAACATTTTTTTTAACGTGCAAACATCATTGAATAAAAACAGCGCTTGTGAGAAAATTTCATTTTTTTTTTTAATGAAATACCACGAATAAAATTTTTTGCTATCTATAAACAACTCAGTCTCTCATTTAACATTTCAAGCTTCTAGTGCTTTCCTCTTACAATCTTTTATAGATAAAAAATAATAAAAAAATAGCCATTTTCTATAGCACGCACTCTATATAGAATATCTCCCTTTTTGGGCAGATGCCTTATCACTTTACTTATAGAGATTTAATGTGTGAAAAAATTGCCTGTCCTTTCAGAGAAGAGTATTTTTCAAGCAGAATCAATCAATTATGACGAGTGTCAGTTTTTCGACATCCTCATTAGTTTTATGTGTCTGCCTCGATTTAAAACTCATCTTCGTAATTTAAATAAGTGTTCACTTTGAACTTCTCTCTCTATGTTTAGCAGTTTCATTTCTGGAAAATTGAGTGTTTTTAAAGAAATAATTTAATTTCGTAAATTTAAATTACTTTTTTTTTAAAAAAAAGGGAAGAAAAAACTTAATTAGTTAAAAATATCTGGTTTTGTTCTCTTACAAATTTTTTTACAAATTTAATGTGGAAAATTTGATTTTTAAAACAATTGAAATGCAATTTTAAAAACTGTCAATAGTATAATATATTTGTTTTTCGCTAGGTATTTGGAAATGAAGCATTTTCTTATAACTTATTTAATATCAGTTTTGTGTTCAAGTTTTTCCTACATATGTATATGTATATAATTTTTTTACCTATTATCTTAAGAAGGAATAACTTATTTCTTTAAAGTAAAAGCTCATCTGGTAAATTTGATTCAAATAAATTTTATTGTAATTGAATTCAAACTGCCTATTCATACATTTTTTCCTGTTAAGTGCAACTCTCACTTGAATATCAAAAATATTTCAAATGAAATGCTTTTAAAACTGTTTTCATTTATTTTGAGTTTAAAGAAAGTACACACAAAAAATATTTACTATGTAAATTATTTCTAAATTCTACCTTATGTTTAACCACTATAAAAGGTTTTAAAAAATATACAATAGTTAACAAAGAACTGAAAAAACCATTTTTCTGATGCATGTTTTTCAGTTTGATTGAAAGTTAATATATAAAAAAAGCCTTAAATTGATTATTTTTATTTGCAAGATTTTTTAAGTACTTTTGTTTTTGATTTGGTTCGAAAATTTTTAATAAAAAATTCAAAATGGTTTTGGTAGGAAACTGGTCAATTTTTTTAGTGATTTACCTGAAGATGACACTGCGCGCTTAGTATATTTTGTGAAGTGTAAATAGAGAATATATTTCAGATTTTTTAACACCAAATATTTTTGACAGAAATCAGTAGCGCCATCTGTTGGAGACAGGATGAAAAATTCACTGTAAAAGTATATTTCTTTTTAAAGTACTGTGAGTGAATGAATTTGAAATGAATTTTATAAAAAAAAAAATTCTCAAAAAACGATAGAGAATCAATAGAATACATATTAATTTCATCCGATAACTATGATTATATAAAATAAACAAAATCATTACTAAGAATCATTATAAAATACCCCAACCAAAAGTTACTATGATTACTTGATACGTTATAAGTAAAAATGATTGACAAAATTTTGTTCCGAGTTTGAAAACTTCTTAGTTTTTTCCCAAAATTATTTTCTAAAACCAAAAATTTTTTTATTCTAGTTTGAAAACGTTGATAATTCTTTTTTTTTTTTTTTTTTCATCGCAAAAACTGTAACGAAAACATTCAAAAGTTTGAACCACTTACTTTGAAAAATAGTAGTTTTTGATCTTATAGTCTTTTCATTACTTTTCCATGGCCTTTAAACCAATCCATATATAAAACTTACAGCTGAAGGTATAAGAAATTTTAAATAAAGTAACGCGGTATTCAATGACGTTTGTAAGAATGTATCTTTAATAAAAATAAATTTGACGAAATTTTATGTTCTTTCTCTGTTAAAATCTTTTTTATTGAAATAATCCTTTGCTTTATCCTACGGATTAGAAAAATAAAATTACTGCACATTTTGACGCAGAACTTTTTTTTATGTTTTAATTAGATATAAAACCCTAAATAAACCTTCATAAAACCTTCATTAATTAGGAGTCCCTGACAATGAAAAATTCCCAAAATCAGTTCCTTTGGATCCTAAATGGGATGTAAAGGTTCGTGTTCTGTATTAATGTCAGTGGGGCAAGAGCAAATTTTCACCATCAGGAAGCCACTCAATATGCATGTCGAGGTCATGAAATCAGACTGCCCGACTGGACCCTTTTAATTGGAAGATCGTTGCTAAATACGGGAAGTCCATTGAATTGCGACTCAGAGATGTATTAAATGTGAAGGAATTGTAGGGAAGGATTGAGAAAGATCTGGTAATTTCAACATCCTATTCTCAGACATCCGTTACTGGAGATTACACCAAGAGCAAAGAGTATAATGAAAGACAAATATAATATAAAACTGAAGAGTAGATTGATATTAATCACAAAATTTCAGATACTTGAATAATATTGCAAAACCACATTTTCCAGAAATAGCTTTTCTGGGTAATGCGCACAGAAAACAAATACCGAGTCAATTTTTGATGGCATTAAGAATTACATAAGCGAAGTTTTATTATTTAATTTCAGTTTCTAAGAAACTGTTGAGAAGAATAATTTTATTGCAATATTTATCTATATTACTGTCATAATGTTTTATTCAAGGTATCTAAACTTGAGTTTAGATTATACAAATTTATGTAGACTGTAAAATTACAAATGGGACAATAAAGAACTCGGTCAAGTGATTAATTTGTTGGTATGATGTGCATTTCTAGATTTCAAAGTAAAAAGCAACCACAAGTATTCATAGTCTTACAGAAGTATCAAAACTACAGCTCTTAAAAGTTTATATAACTGATGTATGAAGATTAAGATCTTTTTGTTAAGTGCCATCAAAAGCAGTAATTCATCATTCGAACATCTGGGATTTTATCGATAGAAACAATAAAAAAATAAAATTTTATAACTTTTTTGATCTTGTCTATCAGACATATGAATATAAAACGTAATATGGCCTGGATCAATACCTTTTAATACTAAATAAAGTTTATGATCCTTATACTAGTTTTATCCGGTAAAGTATTATATTATTAAAGCCAATCGTTTTTTTTATTGAAAATTCAGGGTAGGATCAGCTACTCTCTTGTCAGTTAAAATATTATTACTGAACAAGTTAATAAAAAAAAACCTCACACACACACATACACACACAAATGATCCTTTGTTTTTTTTATTATTTAAATTAAAGAATTTTTGGGGCAGCAATTAAATTTGAATGATAGTTACAAAAATGTACAATAAATCGTCTCTTTTTAAAAAAAGAAAAACATTAAATAAATCTGTGCATTTATAATCAAAGGATAGATATTGAAATATAACACGCATATTGATATTATTGTTAGAGAACATACATTGAGAACTTAGAAAATTGTTTTTACTTTTCATACCTCTCCAAGAAAAACATTTGGATTTCTTAAGTTGTATATATTAAAAAAAAGAACGATTCAGATTTTCTTTTAAAATATTTAATTAGAAATATTTACGTTAACGTACCTATATATAACATCTTCATCATTTGACAGTTCAAACGGAAAAATTTTACAAATGGAGTTTAAAGTGCGTGCATGTTCAAATAATAAGGAGTTAACGAAATTAATGAGTTCTCGATAATTATTTTGTATTTATAATGTGCATCGCTAATACTATATAACTGAACGATTTAAGAGGATTTACATACGTATGCATGTTTAAATAGTTATGGAAATTAATTTTTTAAATAAGAATTTTCAGTACTCTTAACAGTAACCAAAAATGATCCCACTGGATTCAAATTAGATACGCGTTATTTATTAATTAAATAATCCAAAAAATGCCCTAATTCTTAACAAGAATTTAATCAGTTCATGAATTAAATTATATTTCTTTTCCAAACTGTCTCTGTTATTCAAATTATTGAAATTAAGAATCTTAGACTGATTAATCATAAACGTCACACTTTGAAACAGCATGAGGGATATTGGCGACAGACTACGTAATTTTAAAGCACATTCAAGTGAAGAGATGCACGCTAGTAATTAGAATTCTCTACACCATATCAATTTAAGGAAGCCTAGATAGATTTAGGGTACATCAGCCCGCTCCACGTAGGGTTTTTTAGTGGCATCGAGACTCGAGCCTTCGAATACAACACCGCTGGCCGTTTGACCACCGCTGACTTAGAAGTCCCAAAATAAAGCCTTCTGGTCAAAGATTCAAATCCTTATTGTAGAGTGGGCGCATTCAAGATAGAGAAAGAGTAACGGCGGGCATAATTTGGATTTTTATAAAAAAATAATTGAAAACTATGTACATCAATTAACGAAACTAATGTAGCTATTTGGAATCATTTTTCTATTTTTAAATGTTTTATTTAAATATATTGATTGATAATCAAGATCAGGGGTGGGCAGACTTTTCCAGGGTGTGGGCTACTTCTAATTTTTTCAAGGAGTTGCGGTCCACCCAGTGTCAGTGGTGCACACTAGGGTGGGGTAGGGGTCCACGGGTCCAGACCCTCCCTCATAACCCTTCATTTTTTCCGATTCATTATAGTCCCATGTATCTAGTATGTAAAATGCAATTAAGTATTTGATATTAGTCATTTTTTATTTATCAATGTTAATTATTTATTCAGTAATTTATTTTTTGATGTTTTTTGTTCCCGACAATCGACAAAATCAAAAAAATATGTTTGGCTGCGTATTGGGGTATGATACGAGAATGGTAGACCTTCAACCCTCGACCCCCTTCCCTTTGAAAATTCTTGTGTACTCTGCTGACCAAAGTCGTAGGTGTGGTGAGGGGAAAAAAGGTTATTATTATAACTTAATAAAAGTACGGAACATGTTCTGAGAGAGAGACCCACAGAACTAAGATAAAAAAACGACTTTTAAAACCACGTTTAAAGCAAAAAGCAAGATACAAACTTAATAATAATTGCCCGAAATATAATTATATCAAATGATACATTTATTACGAAACAATTCAAAATACATTAAAAAAGTAAAACATTTTTATCTAAAGTTAGTTTTCGTTGTTCTAGTCAGTAGTAAGCTTAGTCTGCATATTGTCAACCAATCTTGAATTTTCCGTATATAATTACTAACTGGAAAAAATTTTAGGTGGTCACCCCAAAATGTCTTAGCGGTCCACCAGTCGATCGCAATCGACGAAATGCTTACCCCGGCTCAAGGTTGATATTTAAGATTAAAAAGCATTCGAAGGAAAACTAGTGTTGAAATGAATATAAGGCATACAAAGTAAAAATGGACGTAATCAAACAGAAAGTAAACTCCCAATTAGAGAAGCAAAAAATAGTAATTTAAAATTATTATCAAACAGAAAAGGATTTTTCTTTCTTATAAAAACCTACAAGAGAGATATATCGCGATAAAAGTTATTTAGAGACTCGATAGAGATATTGACGCATAACAGCGAAGATTCTGATGGAGATTTTGACATGTTGATAAATGGGATTTGTCAATATATGACTGTAAAAAAGTGGGAGCAATATACGTCAACTTAAGTCACGGGGTTGGGAAACCCTGTCATTGCCAACCTCAGATTTCGCGACAATTTTACGAAATGCACATTGATCGGAAAGTGACGATAAAAAAAGAAAGTTCTTTAAGAAAATTGATGAAATTTCCCTTAATCTTGAAATTGTATTTATCAAATCTTATTAAAAAAATCATGATTCATAGCAATTTCGTCGATTCATAGTTGTAATATGCTTTTATGATTACTTCGTTTTTGTTAAAATCTTTTATCCATTTTCATATCTTCTATCCGCCAACTTGATACCTTTTCTTAATTTGCAGATGGCCAAAAATAATAACGCACGTTTCCACTCGCTCTAAATTCGTTCTGCTCTAACAATTAGGTACCTGATATAAAACAATATCTCATTTGTGACAGGATTTTGATAATAACATTAATTACATCATGAATTTGTCTTGAATTAGATGTCTGCGAGTTTATTCTTTTGGCTGTGTTATCCCGGTTTCAAACTAATAGCCAACATTGTTTCAGTCGAATCTTGGTACTAACTGACCCATTGTGTAGCATTGATACACGTTGTGGCGTTTGAGAAAATTAATGGTAGCGTGAGAATTAGGAAATAAAATATTTGGTTTTTATTAATGTCACAGCTATTAATTACAGTAAAAACATTTACATTGAAGTTATTCAAAATATTGGTTATTTCATCAGAGCTTAGAATATGATGTTTGTGAGGGAGGAGGCCGGTGACAGTTCTCTTCGGTATTATTCAATGGATTCCTTTTCTGCTCTCTCCGGGGTGGGATGGTCTCTTTCTATCCTTAAATTACATCCGGCTCGTGGGTGGAGTGTGGGGTTTTCTCTTGGCCAAAGGTTGCCGGGAGATGACAGAAGACAGGACCCCGCAATATTTACGGGTGCAAGTGTGCATATGAACGCTGTTCTCCTATCCACAAAAAGAAGCCAATTTTTCAGTTGTGTGACGCAAAAACGTCAAACATTAAATCTTTCGAAGCTCAGAAATCTCTCGTAGGCGAAGTGTGTAAGTTTGGAGAGTAAAGGGGCAACTCTCAGGTGTCGTCTTCATCACTTGACTTCGGTTCAAAATTCGGTCTGTCACTGATATTTTCGTGTTGCTTCAGATTGTGACTTTAATAAGCAATCACACACACACCCATTTCATTCAATACGTTTCATTCCATTCGTATTTTGTTCAAATCATGCTTCTAGCTACAATACAGCCTTGTGCAATTTTTAAATCATTCCTATATACACATGAAATATTTTGATTATTTCTTTTTTATTCTAGTTGCTGCAACCAAAGGCTATCGCCATGCCAGCCCCGTCTATTAATATTATACCTGATCTTATGATTGACAACAAGAAACTTCAAGTTACTGTAGATGAAAATAAAGAGAGGGGCAACTGGAGCAATGGAATCGAGTTTCTTCTTTCATGTCTGAGCTATGCAGTGGGCTTGGGAAACATTTGGAGGTTTCCTTATCTTTGTTATAGAAACGGAGGAGGTATTATTCTGCTTATGTCTATTACAAAAATAAAGTAATTGAGTAACTTAAATTTCTATAAAATGTGTCTCATAAGTTAATAAGTAAGTTATCTACACTTGTATTAAATTCAGCACTAAACCGATGAACTTAATCAAACATGTTTATTTTCTTAAATATTAACAGTTCTTTCTAATTCTGCAAATAGAAGCATTTGAATCAGCCTTTTACAGAACATAATTTAATAATAGCAATTTCAAAAATGAAATTGAAGCAATGTATAAAATTTCAAAAAGGAAAAAAAACCGCTTAGGATTTTTATTCATGTGGGGAAAAAAAATTTGGATTTTTTTTTGAACGAATTACAAGCTGGCACAACTAAGAACTTAGAGCCTAGAAAAATTTAAGAATGTCGAACAAATCAATGCATTATGGCAAACTTTATCAATATCCATCGATAAGAAATGCTTGAAGAAAAGTTGAACATATTTCGACAAGTTACAAATGAAATAGTTTTTTCTTCATTTATTACATTTTCATATTAATCATGATTTTGAATTATGCGCATAACATTCTGCGAAAGAAAATAAGATATTTACTTATTAAAAAGATTTTCTTAATTTTTTCTTATTTAAAACCCTGAATATAATTTTGAAATACTTTAAGCAGTCATTAATTTTATACGTATGTATCCGAAATTGAATGAACGAAACTTAATTGCCTCAATTAAAGTGCAGTTAAAATTCCCAAGACATAACTGTGAATTGTAAGTTTTTTTTATTGAAACTTCTTTACTAAGTATTTTAATTTTTTTTAACAAATTCAACAATGAATTTCCATTTAACATTAATTTGTAATACAAGTGTGTAAAAAACAATGCATTGTCTAAATTTCAGGAAAGAAAGAGAATAGAATGAATTATAGAATAAAATTTTGAATTCTTTCGTTCACGTTAAAGAGTAGTAATTTTTAATTCTGACATTAACTCAAAACATTACGTCTCTGAGGGTCAGTTTTCTTTAGAACATTTTCTCACATAACAGTTTCCGTACATAACATACCCTGATTCTGTCTCCGTTTCTTTGAAAGCTGACCCGATAAGAGTACGATGTACAAAACACGAGGTCATCAGCACTAAATATAAACTAAAGATAAAGATATTCTTTCTCAATGCCACTGTTTATCGCGCATATTTTGTTCTTGTCCGAGTATCTTCATTAATTGCCCGATTGGCTTGCAAAGGCTGCCATCAAGCGTGAAATTGACATTGCCATTAATATTCCCAAGTTCTTTTACAAGAAGATTGCGAAAGAAAGAATGGTGAAGTTTTGGAACTAAAAAATATCTCATTTCAAATAAAGGGAGCTTAACTGAGAAATTTTTTCCAACCATCAACAAGAGACTGCATGTTATAATTTTTATACTAATTACAAAATAACCCGATTTCTCACTCTGGTCATGGTAACTTTAAAAGTTATTTAAACAAATTTAATTTGGTTCCCTCATCTACCTGTGATTGTAATACTGGTGGTGAGGAAAATGTAGAACATGTGCTCTTTCCAGTGGCGTAACGGAGAATATTAACCCCCCCCCCCTGTAAAATCAGGTTTGGGGCCCCAAGTTGTATCTTACAAAGAACTGCAAAACCATGAGATAATATAGGCTTTGGACCCCCTAGAATCCTGCCCCTCCCCGATGCAGGCTGTACGTTACGCCACTGGCTCCTTCTGAGTTCCATGTTTGTCAGAGAAAGAAAGATCCAAAGAAACTGGCTCTCTCAAGCGCATAAAAAAAGTAACCTCCAGATTTTCCTCAACTTATTTCCACCAGAAGTGTTTTTGTAAAGTTCTTCAAATTTATAGTAAACATTTAAAATCCTTCATGACTTTAAATTTTTTTTCTTTCCTTTGTAATGTGTGTTTCATACTTATTTCTGTAAGCCCCGTGTGATACTTTGTGGTGCACGGAGATTTCTAAATGATTTCAATTTTTTAAAAATGTAATTTTTTATAGGGGCTTTCTTGATTCCTTACGTCATCATGTTAATTTTTGTGGGTCTGCCACTTTTCTTTCTGGAGCTTTCATTTGGTCAGTATGCTAGTGAAGGACCTATCACGATTTGGAAAATATCACCATTGTTTCAAGGTAAGAAAAAAACTATATAAATATTTTACATTATAAGAGCTTTAAAAAATGAATGTTTTTTATTCTCAAAATTGCTATTTAGACGAAGGAAATGCTAAGGACAATGGAAAGGGAAAAAATTATTGCGTTAATTGTGCTGATTCATTGAAATCTGGCTCTCATTTTCTGTTTATACTAATTCCACTCTATGGATTCGAATAACCAGTTCAGTGATCTGAAAAGAAGGATGCGAAACTCGTGAGAAATTCTATTCAGCAATTACAAGTTAGAGAAGTTAGACTAAATAAAGAATATGTGTGTTTATTCTTTAATAATTAGATGCAACGGGCCATGAATTTGAGAAGCACTGTATGAGAAGAAAACTATTTTTAAATCGAATTACAAATAATTAAGAGTCACTATTTAAAGGAAATTAGTAGTGAAAGGAATAACTCTCAGAAAAGAATATGTCTATATTTGTGTACTGAAAATTGGAAAGTTTTATCGAAAATCTTAAATGCAGAGGTTTCGAAAAAAAACAATACCATAATTAATCTCAGCCAGACAGTAGTGTAACGGAGTATGTTAAGCCCCCCCCCCTGCAAAGTCTGGTTTTGGACCCCAAACCAGATTATACACCAGATTATACACACTTGGTGTCAGTCAGGCTTTGGGCCTCTAGAATCCTGCCCCCCCCCCCTCTGCGGTGCGGGGTTTGTGAGGGTGTATGTTACGCCACTCAAGCCAGAACGAATATTACATGAGAAAATTTCTGATATTTAACACATTAAAAATTTAATCACTGAAAGTGATTAAAGTTTCAATTCATTCAAGCGTATGTTAATATGATCATCTCACGCTTTTTTGTAATTTTTCCTATAAAAAAAATTCTACTTCTTAATACACTAATAAAAGCGTGTTTTTTTAAATAAAAACGTTATTACTATTAATTATTATTTTTTACTCTTCTACTAATATATTTAGTATCGCAGCTATAATTCCAAAAAGAATTTTAATTTTAATTCCTAACTGTACAAAAAGCATTATATTTCATTAAAGAAAATGGAATATAGATTTTAAATAATAAAAATATTAGAAGGGGGGGGGAGATAAGTAAAAACTTTATATCTTATTCTCCTACGATCTGCGTTAGCCTTAAGTGACGTTAAAAGTTAGATAGATTCACTCACAAACTTTGATCTCACATTATTTTTCCTTACTCTGAAATAAAAAAAAAAACTTATGAGATTTCACGTTGAGCCTTAATTTAAGTGATATACAGCAAGGGTGTCAAACTCGCGACACGGCCTATATATTGGCACACAATAATATATAATAAAATAACAGAACGACGCAAATATATAAATATAATACGTATTATTCGAAATATAAGCTTACGTTTCTATGAATACTTTTTTTTGCAGCCTACCTAAAGTTAAATATTGTTTGCTTCACCCAAACTAGACACTCTTGGTATGCAGAATAGGTTCCTAAAATGGTTCTTATGACTGCTGAGAGGATCTATGGAAAACTAAAATTAATTTAGGGGTGCATGGCTAACGTTAAGAGGTCGGAAAAAGGTTTAATATAAAGTAAAATATTTGTAACCCATTTCCATATTATGATAGTTAGAATAAATTAGAAAGGTTTTTTATGAGTTAAGAAAATTTATAGTATTTATTAAAAATTTTAAAATACAATTTTTTAGATAGGCACATAAAGTACGAGTAAGGACAAGCGTTGCAACGTGGAAGTAGCGCCGATTGCGAGGCAGGTTCAAATAAGAACGGAATCTCGCAGCTACATGCAATAACTTGTCGGAAATATAGCAGTATAAAAGAGTCGGTATATATCTAATCAATTGCTCAGTTTCGTTTTGTGCATGATCCCGATATGTGAAGTGAATGCAATAAATTTTTCTTAGTTTTTTTTAAATAGAAAGCAGTATTATCCTTTGCATTGTACGAAGCTAGCCATCTTATTGGTTCACTCATCTAATTGAAAAAAAATGTGTTTCTATTTTTGTAAAGCAAAAGCTATAATCTGAATAAATATTACCTCAGATACTACAACGTTTTATTTATGCGTAATTTTTGCGTCAACATTTACCATTCAGGACATCAAAGCACTGATGTAGATAGTCCTGAGTTGGCCCTGTATCAAGATTCCTTGGAGGCCCTTTTTAATGAAGTATTGCTTTGATAGATCCCATGTGAAAGCGTCCAAATATTACACATGTTGGGGCTCCTGTAGGGCGAGAGCCCCTTATTATTGATACGGCAGTAGCTACGCCCCTGCATCAAAGTTAAATTTATAATTTTTCTATTATTCACTGAAATAGAGTTGTTCCACTTGAGGGTTCATGGACAAATTTTGGGCATTAAAAGAGGTTCATGGGAACAGTAAGTTTGGAAACCACTTATATTCAGGATAAATTCTAACATTTAAGCGTAAAAGGATTCTTGTGTGTGTGTGAACCACCAATTCTGGTTTTATTCAGAATTTACAAGGTTTTAAGGCTTATAAAGGAAATTCTTTTTCGAAAATTATATACAGATTAGATCATTTTAATACTTACTCGTTGAAAAACAAGTAGTTTTAAAAAGCATTAAAAAAGTTATGGAAGTTTTATCCTTCGGTTTTGATAAGATTAACATCACCAAGATTTCATACTTTGTACATGCAAGAAAATCATTGCAGATGCATTGACAAATGGTGAAGTTACAAATAGCTCATATATTGATTGTATCTTAATGTTTCACAGTTTGTGGTGTCATATAATACTATTACACATGAAAAATTAGTTTAAGTGAAAGTGAAGAAAAAAATTTGATGTCTCATGAATCTATGAAATAGGATGACTAGAAATTTTTCGGATTGCAGAACTCGTAATAACGTTGTTCGAAGAATTGGACAACAAAGGATGGAAAGTATACTTTTACCTATTCCTTCACTGTTTAAAATAAATGTTCACTCGTAATAGACGCAATTACATAAGTAAATAAATAAATTCCCTTAAATATTTATAACAGATTTGTAAAAGCAATGCAGCAATACCGATATTTGTAAGAACAAGCAGTTTGATAGCTCATATTCATTACAAAAAAGAAACACTCAATACAAACAATTTATACCAAGAATTTAGTGTATTACAGAGTATTTTTTTAAAAAATATCAGCTAGAGTTAAACAAATTCAGCAATGTAAACATTTATAAGTGTATAGCAAAGCAGATATTGCTATATTCAAAGGTAAAGACAACTCTGAATGGAAAACAGAATATATATACTTTTAGTATTTTCTAAAGTATACAAAATTTCAAAATAATTTTCAAACTTGTTCACACAATTTCGGTTACTTCAGTATAGAGAATATTACAGTAGTAGAGAATTATTATAAGATTCAGATTTCGTAATTTGATACACTTTAGTTGATACCAATTTCCTAATCTATAAGCATATATGTGTATTTAGAGCATATTAGTACATTTCATGCAATTTCAATTTAACCCTCCAGAGAATGATTTAGGATTAAAAATAGTTCTTGTGGAAAACACTTTTCCATCTAGCTCTTTTCAAAGAATAAAGGAATATAACTCATTGTACCACCAATATCTTTTTGAATTTTCACGTTATTAGACTGGATTTCTTATATTAATAGCCCTATGTTATTAACTACAAAATCATGAAAGAAAACATTGATATCTATCTTTTACGCAGTATTAAATATTTTCATTCCAAATTTAAGTATGATGTTACTATTGTACTTTGCCAACATTTCGATACGTTATTCTGTATAATATGTGGGCACTCTTTCTCTCTGCACTTGAAGAAAAAAATTGGAATTTTTCAATTATGCTTTTATGTCTTCGGAGATATAAAAACTATTTATAGGATAATGCATGAAAAATTTGCAAATAACTTATTAAATATTTTATTACCAGCTTTTTATAGCAAACAGTGATTAAAAATACATTTTTTTCTTCTTTTTCAAATGATTAATGGTTTTAATGACAAACCCCTAAATGCGCGCTTCTGAAATTTCATCGTAAAGGTGTGAGTTCGAGCACGTTCTTGGCATGGCCAAAATTGAAAAATATTGTGTAAGAGGGTAGCGTTGAAGTTTGGAAATATGTTAAAATTCTCCGCGGAAAGTTCTCTAAATTTTGAGCTTAAGCGTATATTGATATCTGCCATTGGCGTGGAAAAATCTTTTACTCTCAAAATCTTATCATAATAGAAAAAATAAATCATTTAAATGCATTTAAGTGTTAACCGTACAATGTTGTAAAAATACAATCGTCCCCCATTCATTCATATATGCATCACTAATAGTTATTTAAATGCTATTTTTAATAAAATTTTCTTTTAATGCTGAATATTCTGATTTAATCTAGCATCATGAAGTTCAAAAATTCTAGCTCAAAAGACTTAAATCATATAGTGTTAATACTATAAGTGGGAAAATAATTTCGTAATTTTTTGAAGGAATTCACATTCAATGTAAGAAATGAACCGAAAAAAAGGCGAATTCGACTATTCTTCAAGTACAGAGTGAAAGTAAAAAATATGTGAATCTCCCCTAAAAAACACACTGCAATGTACGAGAAAGGAATTACCGCTTGTTAAAAGAAAATACAAGGGTTAACAGAAAACGGTTTGGTGAGTTGATCAACATATTAATTGGTTTATTAACATCGCGCAAGAAGCATACTAGAATTATTGCCAACGGACTTCATAATTTTGAACAACGGTCAGTGACACGACATTCGAGATTGTATAAATACGAATAAAAATATATATCAGCAATCAAGGCGTAAGAAGGATATATTTCGCTCCGAATTGCTGACACATTCCTTTATTTGGAAATAAACACATTTTGAGGCCATTAAAAATAAGATTTTGTTCGTTTTTTAAGGAACTGGATTAAAATTTACCTTCCAGCGGGTTATCTGTTTTTTTTTTGTTTTTTTTTTGTCGTTGTTATTGCTTTATTACACAAATAAACGCGATTTGTTCTTTTTATGGAATAGAAGTTTTCTTTAGTTCCTCTTTTACGAATGAAAGATGTTTTATTACAATTATTAAACTACGTTGTGTAAAAATACTTATACAGAACTGCAAGGGAAATTAATTTGTACGGTCATTAACAAAAAAATATCTGATCTCTGTTTATTTATAATGTTCTTTATAATCTGTACTGATTTATATATACAGGTTTGTGTAATCTAAAATTTCATCAACTGTCTAATCTTATTTTAAAGTTATCAATTCAATCTCCTATTTTTCGCGCAAATTTTAATACCATAACTTCTGTAATGTGTTCCACTTTTTCATTTTTGAACTCTTTACATATTCTATTTCCCACCACTTGGAGGTTTCATATGTTTATTTATATAAAAATTTTAGTCATCGAATAATTTTTCCGGATATTCGTCTGCTATAGAATATTTGTCAGATTCACTGTTTTTTGATATAGCTTACATATATATATACTTCATTATTTTCATCATTGATTTTTCTATCCTTTTCCCAAAATTAATCTGCATTCTTGTTTTCTTCCTTCTCATCAGATAATTCTTAAAGAATATGTGGAATAGCTCATTTCTCTTAACAAACTTTGAATCAATAATTCGAAAAATTTGTGTGAATATAATATGTTTCTTTACTACCTAAAATAAAATAATAACTCAGTGTAAATGAGAGGTTAGTTATATAATTACTAAATAAATCTCCAAAACGTGTAGACAAAAATAATTGCAAGAGGAGGTACGTGTTGTAAACTGTGTGATGGAAACAGAGTAATACATAAATTAAAGAAATAATTGAAATTTAATCTTAGAGAAACCATACAAATTCATTTCTTTTCAAAGTGAGGGAATTGATACAGGAATAGCAAAATGACTCTTCTAGACTGTTTAAGCGTCATATTTGAAAACTGTATAAGAAATAGTATATTTAACTTCAAACCTACCAAGACGTGCATGTTCAGAGGTTAACTAAACTATTTCTTCTACTAATTTTTTACATTATTTTCCAATTTCGGTTTTATTTGGTTTTGGATCAATATGAACTAAAAAGTTTCTAATGAGTCATAAAGTTTTCATTATCATCGTAACACATTTAAAATGAATTAGGTTTTTTTTTTTTAGTCTAGGTCAAACATTTTCGGGAAGAATATGAACTTTGGAAAAACTTTTTTAGCAAATTTATTTATATTTACTGAACTTAAAGGAATTCTCTGTAGCATATGAAATGTAGGATACTTATACTATATGAATAATATCATCCATATTTGAGATTCCGGATTGGTACTTCTTCCGATGAAAATTTTCATTTCATTTTAAAGAAATTTTTTTTTTATTTTTTTAAAAAAAGGTAATAAATGAATAATCTTCACAATTTTGCTTTTAAAATTTTTTCATTTTTTTTAAGTGAAAACTTCTTTAGCGGCGTTGGGCACTTTTTGGTAGGGGGAAATCTTATGGATTCGCGTCACCGACATGCTCTGACTGGCGCGCAGTGTGCTGTTCGCCTTAGACACTTTTTGGATGGGTGAAATCGAGAACGCCTGACGTATAGTGCTGTGGGTATATCTTATAAGTGAAATTCAATGGATTCAGTGAAAAGTTCAATGTGTATATACTGTGCATTGCTCGTTGCGATTTCGAGAATGGGCAATACATATTAATGTGGTTGCCGTTTATATTTCGCCTGGAAAATCTATGAGACAGATACAACAATTTTTATTCGAAAATTTGATGATTTATGCAAAAGAAGGTTCTGAAATACTCGAAAAAAGATTTGGCGGAAAATATGATAATGTACCGATGATTTTAAGTGGAGACTTCAATATTAACTTTGCAGATGATAAAAATCTACCACTAATTGATTTTCTATATGAAACACTTAATTTAAATATGTCCAATGATCGAAAACTCAATACTACAAAACATAAAACGACGATCGATGCGGTTTTTACGCGATACTTAGATAAATTTGAATTAAACATTTTCCTTTCTTACTTAATTACCCTAAGCCTATTTTATCTTTTTTAGAACAAAATGAAGTACAAAAAGTTTAAGTATTGTTGAAATTAATGATGACAATGATGCAAACAATTAAACCAATGTAAAAAATCAAGTATATTGAAATTTAAGTAAATACAAATACTATCCATAAATAATATGATTGTATATTAATTGTTAATTCAATTGAATTGTATTTATATTTTGTCATGATCTTGTACAGCCGTAATATGTTTGAATAAAAAATCATATAAACATGCATATAATTGTTTCTCGGAGTGTCAGTAGATGCGAAAACCAGATTGAAGTTGATAATTTTAATTCAAACAGTATGAAATTTCAAATTTTAATACTAAAAGTTCTAAGTTTTCACTTCTATCGGCAGTCTCTATAACTGCCAATTTTTTTTTGTTTTATCTGTGTTTTAAAGTTATTTTTTCTTTTCTTTTTTAGGTATTGGATATGCTATGTTTTTGATGTCTACACTCGTAGGAATCTATTACAACATGATTCTAGCTTGGGCTCTATTTTATTTGATTTCATCTTTAAGAAGTATACTGCCATGGAGTTCTTGTGACAATTGGTGGAATACTATAGGTAAGTAAAATTTTAAAATTCTTATTGAGCACGTGGGGAAAATAATTAGTTATTAAATTCCAAATATTTATTTTTACTTTACGAATGAAACAGTTTCGTAATTACACACACAAGTGGGAAATTAATCTGGTAAATTTAAAAAAAACTAACACTTCTGGCTAGGAAATCAGGATGTATATATTATGTCTAACTCATATCATAATAACTTTAATATTATATTCCTTTAAAACTTCTTTATTTGCCTCACCTCTTGAATAGCTTTATTTCCTGGAGAAGATACGAATCTCTTCAAGGTCGTAATGTATAATCCTCAAGCAAGGTTGTAACCATCGTTTAATCCTAAGAAATTCTAAATTATTAACTAAATTACATTCGTCGCTAACACCTTCACACGATTTTAATCTTTAATAAATTATTCAACATTTAGTTTAAGGAAAAAAGTAAAACTCTCGTCTTATTTTCGCTGATCATAAGATAAGAGGAAAAGATAAATTTTAACTAGTTTTGTTACGAAATGTTTCTTTTTACAGCGCTTATATAGAATGAATGCATAAACTTTTCGAATAATCTCACAAGAAAGTAACAATAATAATTCATTCTTTAGTTATTAACTTAAATGTATAAATAAGTAGGGAATTCACATGTTTTTATACATTATTCTCATTCATACAATTAAGATACATGAAATACTTTTGACAACAACTCTTTTTTTTTCCTAATAATTTATTTATTCATTAATAAATATATATAAGTTCAAGCTAAAAATAATTAATAAATGAAAGTTTGTAGTAGTATTATGCGTGGCAAAGGAAATATGAAGAAAAAAAAATACGAAAAATTACGTGTCCAAGTTTGCATTTAAGACTAACGATCATGTAAGGGGGGGGGGATAGACACCTAAACTAATTTGTAGAAGCGGTAGATTTTAAATAAATGAATTTTATATTGATTAAATAAAACAAACTATTAACAATTACTAAATTTCAACTTTAGAGTTGGTTAGTATGTTTCACTGACCCCCTAACACTTTTAAATTTTTCTTTACAAGAAATTAGCTTTCTTTTAAAATATTCCTATATTGTAGGAACATTTTTTACTTATGTAAAGAGTAGTCAGGATTAAAAAAATTGTATAACTAGTTTTTGCCTGTATTATCAGTGCGTTAAGAAAGGTAGTCTTGAAATTTTTAATTATTAAATAATGTTCATAACGTTATGGCACTATTTATTATAGTTAAAAGAATCATAGGCTGTAATTTAAACTGATCAATTGCGCAAATACAAATTCAGAATACTACTTAAAGTAAAGTTGTTAATTGTAGTTTTATTTTTGCAGCCTGTCAAAAATTTGATGTCAAAAATTGTACCGCAATGCATGGGATCCTGTCAGAAAACGGCACGTGTATTTTACGCTATCAAGTGTCAAATGCCACTTGGGAGAGTCTTCAGACATCTGCTTCTAAAGCAAAAACGGCAAGCGATGAATATTTTCAGTAAGTTTGCATGAATTATATAACAATACTGATATTTTTTTTGCAGACTAACCAAACACATTTTTCATATTATGAATTCTGTTAAGTAAATTCCAATTGAAAAAAAAATGCGTGTAAAATTTTTTTAAATAACTCAAAATTTGGAAAAGTTAATTAGAGATTGATTTTGAAATTTCTGAATCGAAAATGGGCTTCATTGAGTTTGTGACCATCAACCAGTTACAAACTTTATTGTTAAAATAAACACAATGTTATAAAAATTTTATTCTAACAAAATCATTGCAATTCATTCCTACAGGTAAGAAGTTAGCTGATGACTATATTATCTACCGTTATCTGTGGTACTTAAAAACATGATTATACGTAATAGATGAGGGTAAAATTCACCCAAATCTCCTAATTAATAGATTCTATATGTAGTTATCTCATGATTTTCTTTAGAATTTTACAGGTTTGAAGTTTCCCCTTACTCGTGTATGGGAAAAATAAAGCTTTCAAGTCTTAAAGCCTCGTGTAATCTAACCTTTTACTCAGGTCTTAGATCTTTAATTTTAAGAACCAAAACACAGACCAATGTTTCCATAAGAACAAAAATATCTGAATTATCATAAAAAGCGATTACATGAGAAAAGGTGCAATACGAAAAGGAAAACAACTTGCTACCTTTTGATTTTTGTAGAGTTCTCTTTTTGAAAAGTTTTTGTTATATTTAGTTCTTTAAACAAATATTACATAGAAAGCTTATGTTTCTTTAATATTGTATTATTCCTTTTAACAAATACCCGAAATAATGTTCCTTTTGGTTTAATATCGAAGTTTAAGCCACAACGAAAATTAATTCGTTCAACTATCAACTTCATTTTTAACTTACTAAGTCGCATTCAATAATAATTTTTTTGTTCGGATCAGGTCTCTGTCTCTTAAAAAAAGATGGGCCAGGAGCCAAATTCGCACTTCTAGTTTTGCTTAGTTAGAGATATATGTAACTGATAAAGTCTTCGTTACCAAAAGTGAAGTTCTGCAAATGTCTTAATTTGTCTTTTACAGTGGGTAGAAACTAAACTGCGGTATGCATGACCTTGACAACAGTTTCCTTTTACTAAAGAAACTGTTGTTTTATTTTTTTCCCCAAGAGCTGGCACAAAATTTATGCAGTTAAGCTAACGCTAAATTAAGTTTGTTCCTTACGCTGCTACCTGGAGAAGATTGATATAGTGAAAAGCCAGGTAGAATTGTTGTTTTCCAGTGCTCGTTTAAATGTATTTAATTGTGTAACAAAGATGCACATGTTCCTTTTTTCGTGATGGAGTCGACTTGTAAACTTAGTTCACTTGATTTCAAAAATTGAACAACTAAAACAAAAGATTAATGGTTTTAAATTACTTTCCAAAGGAAACACCTGTTTTTAAAATGTAAAGCGAAAATAGAATTGAAGAACACATCTTTATGATACAAATTAAATTAGCAGTCATGGTAATGTTTCAAAAGTGGATGACGTGATTTCTCTGAAATAGATTGTTATAATTTTACAATAAAAGAATTTTAAAATGCTAATAAGATTAAAAATAACTATCAAGAGTGAAATACAAAAAGTAAGTAGCATTGAAGTTGTTATTAAATTTAGGTAAAGTACCTGGCTGCAATCATTTTGATAAACTTTATTCCATCTCTCTGTTTTATTTACCCAATTTTTCTTGAATTAGACAGAATCAGGTTGATATTTTTTAGCTTTCTTGTGAATTGTTCACTAAATATATTTTAGTAAATTTTTAAATGGTCAAAGTATTTTAAATGCAGTTTTCTCTTTAAACCTTTTCTGAAAATATATATAATTATTCATATTTTAAGCATAAAAAATCAGTTGTTTCATGTTATGGATAATTACAAAAATGGAATATAATGATTAAATTTTAACTGCTCTGAAAAAGGAAAATGGAAAGATAAAATAATAAACAAAATTCCAGCTAGGCATTTGATTTAAAAATAATATTTATTAACTGTACTTGAAATCAAATGTCTATTTGATATTTCAAAAAAGCTTTTTACCATTATGTACAATCGAGGGTAATATACTAGAGGGCGTGTGATGTGTTCATATATGTAGAAAGAATATATATTTGCATATACACACACCTTCCGTGTGCTATTTTTTGAGTTTCACCTATACTGTTCTCTGACAAAATCATGGTGGAGAAAAGAAACTGTTTTACCCTCTATTTCTAAAGGAAAATTTCATTTAAATGTTAGTTAAATATTTTACTTTTTAAAATGACTTTATAAATTTTTTCATACAGTGAAACTGGTCTATTTCATTGTGTATTTCAATACCTGTTTTATCCTGCAATTCACCGCACCAGATGTAAAAGAATAAAAGATTTTTGTAATTTAATATTACTCCTTTGTACGTTTAAGGAAATTGATGATGTACAGAAGTTTTTTTTAAATTTTACATGGAAAAAAAAGAAAGGAGCCATTAAAACGATTAGATATTTGCTTGGTTTGTGCAGAGAAGTTAAAACTGTACTTATATAAGAGAAAATTTTAATGAGAGATATAAATTTGTTCCTATTCTCGTTTTATATCTTCGGAGTGAGACTTTCATGCAATAACAACTACAAACAAATTTTGTTAAGAATTTCATTAATGAATTTAATAATGAGTAATTTTATTATTAGTAGTAGAATTTGGAAAATGTGCTGTTTACGTGATTAATCCTTCCAGCCTAGAAATATGCGAAAATCACATCACATTTGGAAAGAAGAGTCATTAAACAAATAATATGTGTATTTATAGCCTAATAATCTTTTACAAAAAAAAATATCTTAATTATATTTTTATAGTAATTTAAATGCCGTATTGATCATGAAATATTTACCCATGTATTTAATTTTAGAGCCTACTTATTTTAAAGAGAATTTTTGTAGGAAAACATTTCATTTATATGTTTCAAAAATTTGCTTTTTATTTAATTAATTTTGCTAAAGCACAAATAAAAAGAATTCTGTCTAGCAATTCTGTATATTCTGCTATAAAATCCTATACTGATTATATCTGACGTTTTTTAAAAATATACATGGAAAAGAAATATTCCGTATTCGTTAAAACATAATGAACAGTTTTTCTGTAGTTTTCATATTTAAAGGGAAAAGCATCCATCTAATTTAGTAGAAATGCCACTTATAAAAAATTTAAAATGAAATACATCCAACTTTGTTCAGTATCGAAACAAATTAATATATTATGAAAAATAAATAGAATAATATATTTACTTTGAAATCGCGAAAAAATCTATCAATTTTCAGACAGTTAGTCACCACCTTAAGAACTTCATAAATTCTTTTATTCCAACTATTATTCCCCCATGCAGAGGATATGATCAAACAAGTTTCTTTTCTCATAAGCCGGTTTCGTGCACATTTTCTCCTAACGATTCTTGTATATCATTGAAACGTTACAAGGTTAAACGAATGTGTTCTACTCTTCACCGTAATTGTTACGATTCAAAACCAGGGTTGTGTAAGAGCAAGGTTGTTCACACACCATTCTTATCATAAAATCATTTGGATAAACCCCAGAATACCTCGGAAGAAAGAAAAAATATTTCCTTCTGAATCACAGCACATTCTACAATGAGTATTAAGTAAGAATCAACTAAAAGAAAACATTCTAAAATGCAGATTGCCTAATGCAACTTGTCAATATACATTGCTTTTATGGTTTTCAATTACGAAATGATTCTTGAAATTTTGATTATCTAAACCATTGAATCATATAATTAATTTTTACTAACTTTTGAGTCATTAAAATAATTAATCAATCTTCAAATTTAATATCGCATTCAGATGAAAGATACTGGACTTGGAAATTTTTTATATAGATTCCAGAATTTATTACTATGGTTAGTTAATATACCCGTAAGGAGAATTAGAAATAAGAAAGAAGTAAACAAAGGGGGGGGGGAAGATATATTTAACTTACTCTAATTCGAGAAATCTTAATAAATACTTAAGAAAACCTTTAACTTTCTTCAGATTTTATTACTTATACCATATTTTGATATCATATTTCAAAATTCAACACATTTTAATAAAATATTCATTGATTTTCCATTAATTATCCTTCTTTGTATTCTCTTCTCTCAAAATAAATATATAGAATAAGTATAGTACTCAAAATAATATAAATATGGTTTTGGATATCTCAGTAACTATTGTTGAATTAAGTGATCGACTGCAGATCTTTGCAGGGCCGATCCCCTAGTAGGTGTGCAGCGCGTGCACCGCACGAGGACGGCCGCATGTAGTTCTATCAATCAAGCAAAATTTTGTACAATTTCTAAAAATAAAACTTATAATACGTCGAATTAATATGCTGAATTTTAAATAGTTATTGAAAAATCAAAATATGTGTCGATTTCCCGATAGCATAGCATAGCTTAATAAAAATAGAATTTTAGTGCACAGTTTGTTGGTTCACAAACATTGTCTATTAAAATGTCTACTTTTAACGTACAATCCTTCATTTGATAGCAAAGTTCGTGACAGAGCTGGCTATATATACTACAATAGAAAAGTTGTTTTTTTTTTTTGCTTATCAGCGATACTGGCAATTCACTGTGTATTGATATTTAACAAAAGCGTCTCAAAATTGATTTTTGCGAAAGCTGCTTTACGAAATTATCTAATATGGTTAATATTACCCAAGACAAGGAGTGTTTAAATCCAATGTGCATTTGGGGAAATTAAAAGTTTTCAAATTAATAATAGCCTTACAATTTAGAAAACAAAATAGATGAAAGAAGTGATTTTTTTACTTATGATTTTACAACGCTCATTAACAGCCCTCGTTTTCCTTTTTAGTAAAAATGTAAAACTTCCATTAAAAGGTAGATTCTCGTTATTACATTTGGTATAAAAAGATTTGAGAATAAATCTTGCAGCTCATTTTGATTAAATAATTTTCATTACAAAGCCTGTTTGAAAAACACTTCAATGTTCACATAGTATTATACTTTTCGATATGCGCGCACCCCCTCGTAGAGTTATTATGCCCCTCTAGGGGGCGCGACCCACAGTTTGAGAAACGGGACATTTATAGCATTAATTCATGCAGTGGCTGTCATTTCAACCCTTGTATTATATTTAGTGACAAGAGTATGTGTGTGAGTGTCTTTTTTTTACACAAATGTGGAAATTTAGGTCCATTGAAGCTGCCTACAGTCATATTTCACATTCTGTATTAATTTGTTTTTCATTTTGTTTTTGTTGCCACATACGTCGAGAGAAATGCTTATTAGATAAATACGTTGCTCAAAAGGAGACATTTAAATGTTTTAAACTGTGTGTGAAACATCTATGTATTCTGTAAATTTCGCAGCTGTTCCTGTTTGAATGTAAGTTTTAACGTTGAATCAGTAGATTTGTCAATAAGTTGTTCCCTTCCCTTCATTGGCAAGCCTTTTGATTTACGCATTCTAGCTTAGTTTTCTCCTCTGAGAAATATTATTTTACAGGTGTTAGGCGTGCAAAACATAACAGAGTATAAAATAATTTTAACACACAAAAGCAACACAATGTTTATAATCTAGGTTGTACATATACAGAAAAAATGTTTTAACATTTTTTTAAATTATATTATAATAAAAACTGCAGGAAATTTTTGAACAAAAGGCTGTCCGGCGTCGAATTTATGTTTTAAATTTCCTCGTGGGACCCTCTTTGAGAAACACGATTTTAGGTACTCTTGTGAGGTAATCTATTTGGCATTCATGTTTACTTTTTCTTTTCGAATTTTTATTTTGACTTGTGGAGCCCCTGGATATGCTTGGTGGAACACAGTTTGAAGACTGAAGGTAGAGGTCGTATTGGCGTTGTGAGAACTCGCTGGGGGATGGGGGTGGGAAATGAGACATGGAAGGACAATCACTAATGTTTTGAGAAACAGAAGAAACAAAGGGGTTTTGCACCTCTTTTTTAAAAGAAGCAAATGATACGTCCAGTTGTGTGCACACTATTGATCTTACAAACAACCTGTGAGGTCTTGTCTTTTTTTAAAGCACTGGTGCCTAAACATTCGCATACATCAGCGCATTTTTCCCACGATCACCTTACGAAGACAATGTGCATTAACTTCCAATTTGAAAAAATCTGTGAAAAAATTTGCATCTTGTGGCTGTCTTTTGTTTAAAACAGTAGAGCAATCAGGAGTTTGTAGTCAAAACAAACATTTCTCAGACTAACGTTGCCCGTCGAACCATGACTATTCTGCACAGGCAGTAATTCCACTACATTTTGTTTTAAAAATAATAAAAAACAGATGATGATTTGTTTTTCAAAAAAGTCATGTTTTGAATTAAATAATATTATACTTTGACGCGAAAGCTACAATACGACTTTAACCTCGTAACTGCGACCAGCAGTGGACCACAAAAGTGTTCGTACACTTGCAATTTTCCGATAAAATTTAATGTTTTCGACTAATAAAAATTAATGTACAGTAGAACGTCGATTATCCGAATCAATTGGGACTGGACACCGTTCGGATACGCGATTGTTCGGATAACCGAAAACCGAATGCGATCCATGCAGTATATGAAGCGATCCATGCAGTATATGAAGTGATCCATGCAGTATATGAAACTGGACACTATACGAATGTTGAAAATCATCTCGTGCGGGAAACGTGCTTGAAGAAAAAGCAAAATTGTAGCAAAATGTCTCAATTTTGCCTTTATTGTGGAAAATAATCACTTATATTTTTCGCTGTACCATTGTACACTTTCGTTTTTTCGCTTCAAGGTCTCTGATTCTCTTGAGCAACAGTAGTTGAGTAGGACAGCAGTCTGATTGTTGTTCGTACCACTCCATACTGTCCCTAACGTAGAAACGCGTCAGCATTTGATGGACCCTTGCGACTTTCGTCGTTGTTGTTGTTGTCCTCGTCTTCATCCGTGTCATCGTTAATAGGGTCGAATTCTTCTTGCACGGAAGTCACAATCTTATCATCATTTAGCATTTGAAATTCACAGTCTTCTGCACAGCATGCCATCCAGGTTTCTACATCGACAAAACTCAACAAAAGAGCACGTATACACCCCTCACTTAGAAACAAACTGACCTAATATTCCGCACAGAAGTTTACCAAATCACAAAACTGAAATTCCCCAAATATCCCTCATCTTGGGTTTTCCCGTCACTTTTAGGTTCGCGCGAAACTACTGTTGAGCATTGCACTGTTCGAAACCGTATCCGGTCTTTGGTCCGTATATTTGACACTCCGGATAGAAAGCGTTCGGATAAACGACACTCTACTGTATTGGAATTGTTATTTTTTATGACTACTGCAACTTGTTCTTAATGGAATGACATAATCAATTTTTTAAAAATAGTATAACTATTATTTTTAAAAATTAATAATCAAAAATCTACTGAAAAGTTATGCCGCAAAAGTCTTCGTACACTTAACAAAAATCCAGCACAGCTTTAAATATTGTATTTTTTTCTTAATTTAATACTTAGTAGGATATCTTTTAGTATCTTCAACAACTATTAAAAGACTTGGTATAGATTTAATCAGTTTTTTATAATTTCTGCATCGATTTTCCCCCATGCTTCTGTGATTATTGTTTTTATTTCCCATTATGCTTTTATATATGTCATGTTTTCCTTTTTTTAAATCAAATTCTCACCAAATATGTTCTACTGGGTTAAATAAGCTGATTGAGGAGGTATTTTCAGAATTTCGGGACAGTAAAGAGACCCCAGCGGCGTACATTGATAGCAGTGCACTTGGAGTCATTATCCTGTTAAAAAATGAAGTCGTCTTCAATATCCAAATTATATGGACGGATAATTTAAAATTTATTTTAAAAATATTTCATTAGATCTCATGATTCACAATACTGTCAAAAAATAGCAAATTACCTAATTTTGAGGTCGATTTCCACCCCCACGCAAGAACACATTTTTTTATTGAATTATATTTTCTGAGTAACTATAGTTATTTTGCATTTCTAATTATAAAATATCTATTTTTATTTTAAAAATTGTCTGTTTTGTTTGTTTATTGTTTAATTAAAGTATTTTGTCTCTATTATGACATATAGCTGGTCAATAAAAAAAAGTTCTGCAATTGGAATTGTATTTACATTTTATTAATGTTTTGCTTTAATGAAAATAGATGAGTTTATAATGACAACGCTAAGTATTAGTCAAAATATGAAGAATTCTCCAGAGGGGCGGCAAATTAGGACTTTGCACGCGGGCGGCCGACACCCTAGGATCGGCCCTGGATCTTTGATAAGCATATAAATGTGTACATATGTATATATATGTGTGTGTATGGATACATGTATATATGTGTGTATATGTATGGATGTATATATAGATGAATACATAGATATATTTGTGATAATTTAGTATATGATTATTGATTATATATAAATGATTATAAATACTTATCACACACAATGTCTTAATTTCTTTCCCTCTCTGTTTTTGCAGCAATTTTGTTTTGGACATTACTGAAGGTCTTCATGATTTAGGTGGAATGCGCTGGGAATTAGCCCTTTGTCTTCTGGTGTGCTGGTGTTTTGTCTTTTTATGCCTACTGAAAGGTGTCAAAAGTATGGGTAAAGTAAGTAATTAATTTTACACTTTGATCTGCTGTTCTTGTAAAAATTCTATTTTTTAAATCAAAGCAGTTATTTAAATAGCTCATTTATTTATTCAGTATTGTGTTTATCTTAGTCATTTATTTTTCTTTTCTCTATTGTTCACTTTATTATTTAGCTGTGATGACTTCATCTGCTTTTCTAGCCTTACAGCTTATTTTTTTTTACTTTGCATATTTTCAATAAGATAATAAAAGATAAAGAGATCTTGGTCTTTTATATCTCAATACAACTTGTGGGTTTTTTTTAAAAATAAGAAACGAATTCTCGAATAATCTCTAAACATTAATTTAGTTACAAATACAGACTGAGTTTGTAGGTATCACTGCTCAGCTTCTTCTCATTCTTTAAGTTGAATATGGCAGATATAAATAGTTATTACACAATTAATGGACGAGGCTATACAAACTAAAAGATTTTCTCTTAATGAACATTAGTGTTTCTTAAGCTCGGACAATTAATTTGTAAATAAAAGTATCAAAGTTAATTCAATATATCGCTATAAAAACCATCAGTCCCGAAATATTGATCAATGGTACCATCTATATAAGCCAGTAATTACCTCCGCCCCAGGGTGATCATTTTGGTGTAGTGGATAAGTTACTCGGCTTCGGATCCAAAGGTACCTGGTTCTTTCCTTCCGTATAAGCGCGCCATTTCAAATACCTTGAGTAGTATTATCTATTGAATTAATGCTAAAACTGATCAAAATAAAAACACCATCGATAGTGTTATTGAAACATGATAATCAGTTGTGTGTATTATTTTAAAAACAATTTATATGAGGAATTTAAGTCAAAACTTATGCTATCGAAGAACCTACACATTAAGCGAATACTTTATATGAATAGTTTTTGCAGGTATATTGCATTATTGACATTTGGTATTTAGTTTAAATTGTATCAAATAGGTAAATAATACTATACCATCTTTCTTTGAGATCCATTGTTCAACTGTTAGCACACTATTTTGGGGCAGTTCAGTTAATAAATTAATTCTGTCAATTTTTCAATGAATTTCACCAAGTCTTTACTATATAATAATTAAAAACTTAGAGAGAACAAGTTTTTAACTGCTGAACAACTAATAGTATTACTATCAGCAGGACTATCGAATATATAATGCATAATAATATACAGGCATATCTAATTTCTTCCCATAACAATACTTGAAATACCTTCCAAAAGTTGTAAGTTCAAGTAAAATTAAAACGAAGTATTGTAAAATATTCTAAAGATGCACATTTTTAATGTCAGGCAAATGGGAAGGTCAAGAATCCTACTGTAAGAATGTACGGATATAATGTAAGAAAACATAAATGTCAATCAAGCTTTTAACTGTGGTTGGTACCGTAATTAAAGGCGCAATGAAGCTAATATTAATACTAAATAAGTTTTTAAACTATGAAATAATCATCTTGCTTACAACTTCCACTTTCCAAATCTTTATTTTTGAATAAATTATTTAATGTTATAGCTTCGAATTTGCTGCAATGCATGTAACAAGCTAAATTTGTATTAGGTTATTGTTTTTGCTTTTCTTAGATATTCTAGTAAGAAATAAATGCACGCATGAAATGAAATCAAATTAATATTTTCTCTCTAGGTCGTTTATTTCACTGCTTTATTTCCCTACTTGGTTCTCACTATTCTCTTAATTCGTGGTCTTACTCTAAATGGATCAATGGAAGGAATCATGTTTTATCTGACACCTGAATGGCACAGACTTAAAGAAGCTCGAGTAAGCATTTATTTTTTCATAAGAATAAAGCTGTTAATTACCAATGTATCCTTACAAAATTAAGTCATTCAATATCTACACTAACAAAATTTTGCTTCTATAGGTGTGGGGAGACGCAGCCATGCAGATATTCTTTTCTTTGTCTCCATGCTGGGGTGGATTGATAACTTTGGCTAGCTACAACAGATTTCATAACAACTGCTACAAGTAAGAGCAATCCATTTCTACTAATGAAGCATTGGTAGAATCTAAGCATACATGATTTGCAAAGTCATAAATAGTTAGACATTATGACTGAAAAGGAACAGTAAATTATTATATTATAAGTGACAGATTTGTAAATATTATTCTATTTCATTAAAGAAAGTAATAGATATTTTAACAGAGTATTATTTTTGGAATTTCTAACACCAATGTTTTCTTATGCATGAAATAGCACTATGGGTTCTAAAATCAGTTAAGCAGGAATGTATAGTTGTATTATTTAGAGAAATAATTATTTCTACTTTATTTGCCTTCGTAATAATATATGATAAAATTCTAAATGAAATGCCTAAAATTTCTGTGTTTAAAATTCTAAAAAAGTTATCATTAGCTTCAAGAAACACAAAGGTGTCATTAAATAATGCAACTCTTGAATGTTGTAAGGACAATTGAATATAATACAGTATTGTAATTCAAAAATGAAATGCTGCATTGGAGTAGTATATTTAAATTCCTTGTGTGCTTTTTAAATTCCTAACTTAAATATGTTTACTTGTATTTTACAGGGATGCCTTGTTCATTGTTTTTGGAAATTGTAGTACCAGTTTTTTTGCCGGATTTGTGATCTTCAGCATTGTTGGTTTCATGGCACATGAACTTGGAGTTTCTGTTAATGAAGTAGCAGCTCAAGGTAAGATTTTAGTATTTTTTTATTCAACTGTTATTTAAAGTAAACTAAAATGAAAGTATTAAAAACAGGATATCTTTTGTATCATAACTTTTATCATCCTTTTCTTGCGTGCAAGTGTAAATTTACTGACACAAAAAAATTAACAATGAGTTCGTGAACATATTAAGTAAGAATTAAGTTTTAACACAACTGGCTTGCTAGGTAAGTATATTTATTTTTGTAAGCTAAAATGAGAAATTTCCGGAACTGGGACAAAAAGAAAATGAAATTCTTTCAAGGCAAGTACAATTTTTTTTATCTCTGCATTGTATAATTTAAACAGATCATTGAGAAATGCAGTAAACGAAACATAAAGTAAAAGTTTCATTTGTGTCTTTTATTATAAATATATAAATATTGTCTATTATTATATATATTAATTATAATTAAATTAGTATTGCCTAAATAAACCTGAAATGGATTAATTTAAGAAACGATTATTTTTTTAAAAAACCCAAAATATCATTGTAATTTATTTATATTATCAAAATACGATGCACATCTACACAACTGTGTTCTCTAACATAAAAGGTGAAGTCACAGAACCTTCTTATTGGCAATGTAGAGCCCAACCCATCACAATGTAGTTTGAATCCCTTGGTGGGACTCTCTAGGGTCAATTTCTACTTTAACCTAAGTTCTTCTATGATTAAGAAAGATTTTGTCCCAATTTATAATAGACAATTAGCATTGAAGGTCATTAACACCCTCCTCAATATTACAAAGAAGATTTATACTTATAGCAGTAGATATTTGACAAGCAGGTTACATATACTGATACCTCCAGGAGAATTGACTCTCAAAAAACTTAATTTGGACTTAATTCGGTTTTCAGAAGTGCATTAGTAGCCAATGATGTGGGATTTGAAGCTATTTTAACCTAGAAGAACTATGGTGATCTTCGGATTCTTTCTGATAGCGGTAGCTTGTTCTAACACCTTAGAACTGGAGACTAGTTTCTTCATCCTACACGAGCTGAAACTTCCATCGCTGCACCCCGATATTCATTTTCAGTGGATCCCATCTCATGTCGATCTTTTCGGCAATAAGATGGTGGACACAAATTAACAAAGAAAGGTTTTATTTATTTATCCAACGTCCGTGTTTGGCTTCTTGACCATTTGACGCCGAGCCTACCAGTACCGACTAACGACTTCGTCAGTCGGATATTCATCGAGTCCAGTGCATTGGATCAGGTGGTCTTTACCCATTCTAGCATGGCCGCAGAGCGGGCAACAGCCTCGACTCTCCCCAGGTGGCTCAGGATTGAACCCAGTGGCCAGAGTTTCCTATGGCTTTCCAAGGCTCTTGGGTTTCTGGGTCATGGCAATATATTTGTCAATGCATGTGGAAATGATGCTCTTTGCTATTTTGAGGGTCAAGTGGACTTCCGGTTGAGACAACTTGGTTCCGTGCTTGGCTTTTTGGTCGGCTCACTTATTGCAGGATATTCCAACATGACTTGGGACCCACTGTACTGCCACAGTCCAGCCATATGAGATTAGCTCCACAATTTTAGTTCGGCACTGAATTGTGTTAGAGCAGTCACTTGGTATACTACTGCTTAAAGCTAAACTTGCGACTTGGGAGTCTATGAAGAAGACAACTTTTGTAGGACCTAGGCCAGCAGCTAGTAATTGCTTTGCAGCTTCACAGACATCCAAGGCCTCACCATAGCAGTTGGTGGCGTTTTTTCCCATGGCCAATGAGTCTTCAAACAGCCGACAAAGCCATCCCATGTCGGCACCGTTTGTTTCTGGCGGGTATAAACCATCAGTGTAGATATGGAGCCACTCATTCGCTGGATATCTTTGTTCTATCGTTTCCAGAGCGCAGGATTTTAGCTCGTCAAGAATGGCCTCAATTTTATTTGATGTTATGTTAATAAGAGGTCGAGCCGTTTAGATGGAAAGGCAGTTGCAACTGTGGAGTAGAAGTGTATAGGAGCACGGCGAATCATTAGTAGTGGATGTTGGTATTTTTTCACAAGAAGTTCCGCATGTGAAAGAGGATAAGTCTGAGTCTTGAGTCTCTGCGTTGCACAGCGAAGAAAAGTTGTACGAATAACCTTCCAGCTCTCTCCTCTTGCACCTTTTCCTTTCGGAAATAATACTTGATGAAGAAATCTCAAAATTTGGTGGAGTGGAAGCTAGTTTTTTTTCTCATAGACTGTGGGTATGTGGATCTTACTCTAACCCTCATATGGGGCAGAGAGGCTCCTCTACTACACTCTCTCTTCTTTCCAGTGATCATATCAAGTACCTCTCCTTCCCATGAGAACAAAAAGATTTTCTCCATTTGTGTTAAGTATTTTGGATCACCAGACTTCTCCCGAGTACATCTTGTTACATCTTGAGTAGATAATATATCTATTAGGATTCTCTTCCTGTGCTCGATTTCTTAAGAGTCTACAGTCTAATGGATCTTGTCTTACGTCAGTCTCTAGTGGATTAGCTACAACAACATCAGTATTTAGTACCCATTTCTTTAAGTATAAGAATTCATTTGCCTTTAATTGTTGTAAGATGTTTATTTGAAGTTATCATTCATGAGTTCACAATATCACTGAAATGTCACTCAAACTCTTTCACAAATGACTGGTTTCAATTTTTACGAAAAAACTAAGTTTTTATTTAGATATACAAATAATTAATGAAATTTCTGAAAAATATGTGAAGTCTTTTTTTTCTGGAAAATATTAAGATTTCAACTATCCTTGATTATGATTGCTAATATTGTTTTTTTACTGCCTAAAAATGTTAAGAAGCACATGAATTTATTTTATTTTATATACACCTTAAATATATTATACCACAAAATTATTTTATTTTATTTATACCTTAAGCAATTCCATAGATTAAAAGCAAAATTGAACTAATCTGAGAAATGTTACTTTGTAAGTAAACTTAGCTACTACGTATCTTTCAAATTATATTAAAACTCCCCACCCCCCTTCTAAAATATATTTTTTCGGAATACGTTATTCAGTAAAATATTGTCCTTGGAAAGAAAGTGGTTGGCTGTTGAACCATTCCAGTTGGTTTTTGGTTTACTGCATCCGAAAATCCCATTTACCTTTTACCTCAAATATATTGTTATTTCTGACCAACTAAATTCGCATTTTTTAAGTAAATAGTATTGAATTGGCAAATAATCAAGCGGAATTAAATAGTTGTTTTTAGAATATTTTCAGTTGCATCATTAAGAGAGAGAGAGAGAAAACGAATGTACATTTTCATGCATATGTATAATACGAGAGTACATACAACAACTTTATACACAATGCACTTCGTTTTCTACAAGACATGGAACAGACTCATTTGTACGAACACTTAGTTAATTTTCTTTGAAAAAGTTACATTTATGAAGATGGAAGAAATTATTTATTTTTTATTTAAAAATGTTGCTTAATCTTTTTGCTTTCTATAGGCGCTGGCCTTGCCTTCGTTGCCTACCCAGAAGCTGTTGCTCGTCTACCAGTGTCACCACTTTGGTCATTCCTCTTTTTCCTCATGCTTATGACTTTGGGATTGGGTACACAGGTAAATTATGTTTCATTTATTTGAGTCTGTAAACAAAATAATCATGTGTAACATCAATATTAAAATAATTTTGAAGGAGAAACACAGAATGAGAGGTAGATTGTTTTGAACGCAATTTTCAATAGTATTTATTGAAAATTCAAAATGAAAAAGATGGTTCAAAAACTATTGTTACATATGGCAATAGATGCTTAGAGATGGGTAAAACAGCATGTCTGATTTAGAAGGTAGCCATCTTTAGAAAAACATTTAAATTAATAACAAAAACACTGAAAATTCTTATTTTACTTAAAAATTTCAAAATTTTTGATACTTTAATAATAATAAAAGATCTTATACACTAATCTCCCTAGGGGAATTACTTCCAAGAACATTCCTTTGAAAGAAATTGTAAATGCTATTGTTTAAGGATTGTGTGGAATTTACATTCTTCTGATTAATTTTTTCCTCTAAATATAACGCTGACATTATTGGCAAGTTCTACTATTTATTCTTCATTTTTATATGGAAAATCGGTACTTATATTAAAATTATGAATGACATTGACATATATATATATATATATATATATATATATATATATATATATATTGAGGGCATTGACGAGGCAGTCCTTTGAAATAGTAAATACAATTTTTTGAACATTTTACATATAGCGTTCCAACATAACAAGAAGCAGCAAGAAGACACAAAACACAAACCAAATTGCAGCCGATTACATGATAAAAGACAAAGATGGAAGAGAATCTCAGTGTATATATAAGCAACTCAAATCACATGATCTGAGTGGGTGGATAGATGTAGTTCAAAATACTCTTGATAGGTGGCTGGCTAACTTATTACTAAAACGTGGGACCCTTAGAGATGGACCATAGGTAATTAAAAGCTATAAAATATTAAATTAATGGGGATTATTGCATATATATATATAATGAAATAAACAAAATCTAATAAATTATCCTACACAACTTAGGAAAAATTATGGAATAGAGAACCAAGAAAAACCAATATAATTATATATATGTAATAGACGGGGCCGTTGAGAGAAAGGTATTTCTTTTTATGATTACTATTTTTTACGATTTATGTTGCATCATCAATATTATCGAGGAGGCAGTCTTGAGGTTAGTTATACCTGTTTATTGTACACTGAACATGTAGACACACATATGGACGGAATTACAAAGAAACATATACACACAACACAAACACAAACCCAGCTGCAGCCGGGTACATGTTGAAGCAAACAAATACAGAAGCGAAAGAGAGCGGGTCTCCAGGAATCTCAGTTTCTATAGGCGGCTCAAATCACATGATCTGAGTGGATAGCTAGATGTAGTTTGGAATACTCTCGTTAGGTGGCTGGATAATTTATTACTAAAATGTGGGGCCTGAAGGGATGGACCAGATAATTAAAAGATATTTAAAAGGATTATATTGCTGGGAATTATTGCATTTATATATATATAAAGCCAATTGACGTAGATGGAAAATTATTATGCTTTCTAGACATGTCACCGACTTAGGTTGGCGAAGTAGAGTTAAGCTTGTTTTGTGGGATCCCAACCTTCCCCTTTAACAGAAAAATTGTAGAAAATAAACCAAAATTGAAAAAAGACCTAAACTTAACTATGTACGTGTAATCCTGCATTAATCTATTAAACGATTTAACTAAAAGGGACGACTATTGCATAAATGGTCAATGTTTCATAAATATGCATTCAATAAACAAAAATAAATTCAATAACTTACCAAAATATTTTTTCACGTACTTGAAGTAATAATATAGAATCAGTCAATATGAATATATTTGTTTTGTAATGTAAGACTGTGAACTGATATTAATTATAACTGTGCGCCATCTGTACGATGATTTTGTAACTAATATCAATCAAGAGCAAAAGTAGAGTAAAATTGAAACAAAATTATGATAATCTATTTTTTATATTGTTTCTATTTACATATATATATGTATTTGTATTGAAAGTTATTAGGATTATTCACTTTTTGTAATTAAATTGTTTTTATGAGTGGTCAGAAACCAGGTCATTATTTTTTTATACACAACTTAGAACAATTTTCTAAAAAGTTGATGTATGTAGATTGTTTGTCCAAAAACAGAGATACTCAGCCTTTTGTTCTGCCGAGCCGCATACATGGGATAGCCATTTCACGCGGGTCGCAACATGAGTATTAATGGGGAGGGGTGTGGGGTGTGAGAAACGCTTTAGACCAAGATAACATAGTAAACTTAAAATGCAGAAAACGATCAAAATATTAAAAGTCTTATTTTGCTTTTTTTATGTATTTTATTTTTGTCACTCAATTTATCAAACACTAAATTCGAGAAGTACACACACACATTTAAGAAACACTCCTTCACAGATTCTGCATCAGTAAACTGTTCCATATGATTGCCAATAATATAAAGTATTTCCTAGGATGTATTTATTACCGCTGTAACATTACCACTAACAAAACACTTTGTTGCTCTTGCAAAGAATACTCAAGAAAGCCTATTTATCGCCTCTTGAAAGAGTTCTTCAAGGAAAAGTGTCATTGAACGATTCGCAATTTGGTGTTTTTAAATACAACACTTTCACGACAAATCAAACAATTGAGGATCCATGTTGATTTTTCACTACAAAATAGTCAACTTCCCAATCGTCTTGAAATAATCTATTTTCTTCGAATATTTTTCGCTTGATACACAAGAGGGATAGTTAAAAAATAGTTCCAATCATAAAATGGTTGCTACTCCTCTGTTGTCTGTTATCACTAACCGTTACAGTGAGAAGTTGGAAAAAGTATCAATTCGCAAAATTGATATATTTGATTTCTTGACTGAAAGAATTTCTCGACAAATTTTTAATACTTTGTGTTCTTAAATAATAATTAGTGTAATAAATTAATTTCTCAGAGCAATGGGCCATCACCGGCCCAGTGGGCCGCAGGTTGAATATCGCTGGTCCAAAAAGGTATTTCAATAACGTTAAATTTAAAGGCTTCTATTTTGTAACAAATATTACTTTTAAAAAGAATTATTAACAATATTTAAATATAGATCCAAAAAGTCTGCTTTATTTATGTCACAAGGTTGATTTTTATTAAATTCAAATACAACAAACATTAATGTGGGAATGTTAGGAATATAATTTATTACTAAAACTAATTAAATCATCAATTTAATTAAAAGTATAATTTGTATTAGTAATATTTATTATAATTTTGTTTGAGAACTTTAATCATGTCGATTATTTAAATCTTCAAAGTCATATCTATAAATGGATTTTGTTAATTTTACCTAAAAAGCAACAATATCTTTGTTATTTTTGATAAAAATATTTTTTCTAATGTTGTCTAACCCGAGAAGTCATAATCATAAAGGAAAGTATGATCTGAGAAAGGTTGCGCTATACGCTAGAGTGCAGTTAACACATGAATCAGTTCACGAACGCCGATTTGACTATTATTCACTTCGTTCTTGACATAACTTACAAAAATGAACACGCTGCTGAAGCATTGTCAGGTTGTCAGGAAAGCTTTCCTGCGAAGCTCCTACCAAATTACCAAATGTTCTTTCATGTGCGTAAAGACGTGTTCGAACATGGATCTTTCACAATACCGATGTGAGATACCAAGCGGCAGGATCAAGACGACAAATCGTATTGGAAGAGGCTGTGTTGAATACTATACACAGAAATCCCGGATCCACTATATAGGTGTTTGCCTCTGCAACTAAATCATCTGGAACAATTGCACAGTGCGTTCCCACAGCAATGCCTATCATCTTCAAATAGTCCAATTATATACAGTAGCTGGAAGATTATCTCCGACATGTCGCTTTTGCATAGGGATTTCTGCAAGAAGTGCAGCTCATCTACAGTTCCATTTCGTTCGGTGATGAAGCGTCCTTTTCATGTGAAGGAGTAATCAGAACTCACAAAGAGAACACAAAAGAACCATACACAATCCTCACGGAACCAAACCATGGGACGCACAACACCACCTTAATTCTAGAGTGTAGGTGGGTATCGTAACTGACTATGTTATTTAGCCGGTATCTCTTACCATCTTGATTGAGCACTCTCAAGTATATTTAAAAAAAATTATTCCTGAAATGCTTAACAATGCACTCACCCAAGTTCGTTGCCAAATGTGTTTAAAACGCAATGAAACTTCATCTCATTACGAAATTTTCGTAATAACTGATCATTTGAACATAAATAGTTTGAGAGGGGTAGTCTCGTCGCATGAACCCCAGATCACCGGACTTATCACCTCAGAATATTTCCCTGGAATGCATTCTAAAGGACTTTTTTAAGAAACGTCAGCAAATTCAGATAGGGACCTGGTGGCACGAATTGATGTTGCTGTTGTTATGATATGTGGAATGACCGTATCTTTGAGAATGTTCGGTAACCCATATGACGTAAATGTGATACGTGAAAAAAAGCAAAATTTTAAATATTTGTGATTCGCTCAATTTATTACACGCCTTTTTGTGCGTAGTAAAAGCAGCTCTCTGTACCGTATCCTTAATATGTCTTCATCTCTTTATCACTTGAGAGTATTTTTTCGATCATATTTTTCTGTGGGATTATGATTTTTAACACGGTGTTCTATAGCCTCCCTTCAAGTTGGTGCACGGAGTTACGAGATGCACGCTGCATGTATATATATACTGTTGGACCTTCAATTTACCGAACCCCTATTTAACGAATTGTTCTTCTTTCCCGATTAAAATGCAGGCAAAGCCCCTAATAAATGAATAATAAACCACTAATTAACGAATTATTTCAACTAAAAAAGAAATCATTAGTTACTATTAAAAGAAAATTGAATTTTTTTTCAAATGACCTATTCCTTTTCTCCAGAACAGAAAAAGACATTTCTTGAAAGCAGAAATCACCCTGTATATATAATTTTAATTTATTTACCAAAGGATTTTTATATGAATTTTTTTTATTATTATTTGTAGATAAGTATTCAATACAATAAAATCTTGTAAATAAATACATAAGAAAAATGAACAAGCAAGTGCATGTGTTACTGAAATACGTATATTGATAATTATTGTATTATTAAAATTAGATACTCTTAAAAAAAATTTTCTATTGTGCCAGTTATGTAAGATATCTCATTTATTCATTATTTCTAATATCGAAGAAGTTTTTCAATTTCAATCAGCTATCATAAAAAAAGGCGTTTTCATCTTGAGTCACAGCTTCTAACAAACAAGGATGAATCTTACTAAAACACAACATTACTCAGTAATATTACGAAAAAATATTTGTAAGGTACCTTTCTGCTGTAGTCGCGTTATATAACTGCTATGCAATCATGATATTGTTTGGATTGATAATTACTCATTTGTTATTGTGTTAGCTCTTTATTTTTACTAGACTGTATATTGTAACGTGTTTTTATGTACACAGTTAATTAGTGATTGTCACTGAGTCTCTAAATATAAAAAGCTATTTTATGCTTATGTTTTTTTATAGAAATTGTTTCAGTTTTCTAGCATTTACGTAGAATCTTAAATAACATCATGTATTTATTCCTTTGTGATTTAAGATTGTATACCAATAATTTAAAAAAAGCATCTAATTAAATTTTTTTTTCAAAAAACAGGAAATACTTCAGTTTAAAAATCAAAATGAAAAGAAAAAATATTCCATTGTTATGAGAACAAATTTTTGGAACAATTAATTAAAACATTATCAAAATAAGTAAACTACTAAAATTACATAGAAAGCACAATGAAGAGGCGCACAATTACATCCGGGGCGAATGTATGAGATTCTTTATTTTCCCCCAGGAGGGTGTTATACTACTGACCGAAAGTCATTCACCTTTCCGATGATTACTCTGTGAAGAGCACCGGAACGCTAGAAAAACTGGAAACTAGTTTTTTATTCATTAGGTTACGCTTGAAGAAATAGTATGTTTGTGTCTTTCTGCTTGGGTAACGCTAAAAAAAGTGAATTCTTTTTTGTGTTCAGGATTATATATTTAGCATTTGAGAAACATATAATCTAAAGGTGTAATGGCAATCTTCTTAACGCCGCCATCAAAGTATGAACATAAATATCTACATCACATGCGCGCATTGTTACACTCCAAATTAGTGTAACACTGACACCATGTACTTTTAGCACAATAGCAAGTCTCAAACAGTTCTATAGGAAATGCCATTGCCTTAGATTTAGTTGAATAATAGCTAGATTTAAAAAGATAATGCACTGAAATTATTAACACATAAAAAGTATTTTTCAAATTTCAAATGTTATATTCTCATAGAAAAAAATAACAAAAATGACACACATACACAAAACATCCTTAATGGAATATCCTATTGTGTTTACATGAAAAATGCAATGCATTTGTTAAGGTGTCATTATTTCATTCATTTTTAAAGGTAGTGATATCAGCAAAATAATTCTTATGAAATTCAAATGTTAAATGGTTCACCTTTAGATGTGTCACTCTCGTCATATGGCTGCTATGCAGAAGTACAAGGCTTTTCGTATACAATCCAATGTATACATCTTTGTATAAAGTTAATTTTTTTTATTGAAAAGAACAAAAAAATAAACACAAGAAATAACTTCCGCTGAAAAATAAAAAAATGTATGAAAGACGAGTTCTAGCTTTGAATTTATATTGTTAATTTTATTTATAGTTTACTATTGTTGAAACTGTTGTAACGACAATCGTCGACACATGGCCTGAAAAGTTACAACGTCGAAAACCATGGGTTTTAGCTTCTGCTTGTGGTGTTATGTTTGCATTTGGTCTTCTAATTTGTACCAAGGTAAGTGAAAAATCATTAATCACATACTAAATTGTGCTACATAAATCTAATAAAGCAAAACAATAAATAGAAATATAACAACACTGCATAGGTCAGAAATAAGATAGCCTCGGCAGGATGACAGCAAACTTTTAGCCTAAGATTGTTGAATTAAAACAAGTCTTAAGGCCAACCAATTTTCCCCTATATTTGCCAATACCATTAGGCTGCAAGGATAAGAAATATATGTATACAAAAAGGCCATGTTTATTTTTATTTCATCGAAAGATAAATATTCTCAGTAAAAATACATGGTAGTTTAAACGCAAAAAGTACATAATTAAAAAAATATTAAAGCAATAAAATTACCTTTCATTTATATGACGAACGTTAACAAATCCTTCGATTGTCGCTGAAATACACATTATTATTGAATTTTGTAAGTCTTTTTGCTATTTATAGCTAACTGTAAACTTTTTTTAATAAACTTCGTAGTTTATTATATTTTATTCTTCGCAATTTCTTAGCTTAAAAAATGTTCTTTCTTTTATACAGAAAGTTTTTTGTTCTTTCTTTATTATACGAAATTTAATTTTCCAGTTTTTTTTTATGAAACTCGAGTACAAAAAACTACTTTAAATTTTCTCGATATATCAGATAATAAACGGGAAACTGAAGGGGAATTGTATTTACTTCTTTATATGCTTAGTTTTACTGAAAGAGGGCTTTCTTTTTTTATCAATTTAAAATGTTTATCTTTTCGTGCAGAGATAATTCACTTGTAGATCATTTCTGTTTGATACATACAGTTTGCGTGTTGTGACGTATGTGCGTCCCCCCTTGAGACATCTGGGACTTGCTTCCCACGGCCGGGTCAGTTTTTAGAAGAATGATGACCACACGTGCAAAAACACCTGCACTCGCTAATATACTGCGACGGACGTGTCTTAATTAGCCCCTGCAACCTTTGACCCGAGGGGAAGCATTTCGCCACCACCGGATGTGGGGTGTGAAAGGGGACGCGCGGACGTCGGTCAACCGCAAAGAAAAAGAAGAGCAGAAACTTCGCATGGAACGGACATCGACAAGATCCCTCCCTCACAAAATTATTTTGGACTCTAAAATCATCTCATAGTGAATACTTGTATATTAATGTAAATAATAGTTGTGACAATTAAACTAAATTATTATATTTCAAACACGCTACCATTATTGAATCAAACGTCACAGTGTTAGGATAAAGGAAAATTGTGGATTGTTAAAAGAGCCTTTTCTGTTGTGATTCATACAAAGAAAATTACTGATTTAGTTTTTGGAAAATGTTAAAAAATACAAGCAAAATTAAGAAGCTCTAAATTGTAACATTTTTCATTCTAAGTTCTGATAACCAAACACAAAAAATAGGCCAGCAATTAAATGGATTGCTAAATACGATATAAAATGAGATTCATTTTGAGAAACTTGCTAACTCCGAGATTCCGAAGGATATATAATTGCGTTGTAACTTTATAATTTTGTTGAACATTATGTCTATGTAGAGAATGAGTTGGATATAAAAAATTTTTGGGGTTTCCAAATTTCCGTTTAATACTTAATTTCATTCATCATTAATTTGATCAGGAGAATACTAATTATCTTCATGATGACTTTAATTTTACTTTTATGGGGAGTAAATGATTAGTTTTTGCATCTTTAAATTTTTCGTAAGATAACTTTAATTTTATTCAGAAAACACTGCCTTTGCTTTCAATTCGTTGATACGCGCGTTTATTTATTGATCTCGTTTACATTTCTTCATTTCTCCTCTTTGATAATTTATTAATTTTAAAATTATGTCACGTTCAGCGTATCTAATAACCCCAAATCAGTTTGTATTTCATAGGATTTTAAGCTCTCGCATAAATACATGAAAATTATGAATACAGCATTTAATAAAAATAATACAAATAATTTTAATACAAATTTCAAAACAATCTCGATTTTTATTTTGATCTTAATATACTATAAATTTTATATTTTCAGGGAGGAATGTATTTACTGCAGTTGATGGATAATTATGCTGCTAGTTTCTCTGCACTACTGATTGGTTTAATTGAAGTTGTCGTGATATCATGGGTATATGGTGAGGAAATATTTTTATTATGTGAGATTTTCTTAATATTAAAACTATGCTTCTAATTCATGCAATAATTTATAAAGGAAAATTTAGACAAAATCCTTTCAAAAAAATTTGAGAATTTTGAAAGCTAAAAAAGTGACTTTATTTATTTGGTTTCGTGCCGAGAGACTTGAAATAGACCATGTTATTGACCAATTTGTCAATCAGAAGTCAGAAGCTGACTTCGGGAACACAGACTGAAAGAGTTAAGCGCCTACACTCAATTTTGAATTAAAATTAGACATTGAGTATCTCATGTTCTTATAAATCCGATGCAAATGCTTTTAAAGTTGAATAATATAAAATGAAGGTATTCATTATGAAATGATAGCATTGAAAAAAAATTATATAATTAACTTATATTTAATGTGAAATGAAAACTAAATTAAATTTTTATGGTAGCAATGCAATAATTATGTTCCATAACAAATTTTTATACATATTATATTAGGTTGTCAAGTATGAAATGTGAATAAAAAAATGCACATGATTGAATTCGATTTTTTTCCAATAAAAACTAAGATTTTAAGATGATCTGCAATTTTTTTTCAAACTGAAATATATGCGTTAAAAAGAGGAAAAGATGTACCTTTCACACGAAAAACAAATTATGACAAAATACGGCATCTAAATGAGGTTATATGCTTAATCATTTATCTTTGTTCCATTTCATACTTGAAAACCTAATACTTTACATTATCCAATATGTTGTTACTTTCCTTACTTATAAATTCCTATGTATTATTTTTAGGCATAGAGCGTTTCTTAGCGGATATTAAAGTTATGTTAGGAAAGTACCCTTATCCATATCAATACTGGAGAATCCTCTACCGTTTCGTTGTACCATTTTTGATCATGGTGAGTGATGTAGCTATGGTTTATTACTCTATTTTTGCACTAATGTTTGTGAAAATGTGGCAAAACTGTTAAATAATCATCAGAAATAAGGGAAATTTATGTCCCGTATTAAGCAATCAAACATAAATAATCTTGCAATTTTTATAAACAATAGTGTATTTTAACCAGTGATATTGGGCGTTTACTTTTAAAATTAATGAAATGCCCATTTTTAAATTCTATATTCTTTCTTACAAATATTAGATTTTAAAACTTACTTATAGTACACGATTAATTACAAAATAACTTGATAACATTTTTTAACTATAACACGATTTTTTGTAGTTCATATTGGTGTTCACTTGGGTCGATATGCGTCCTACAGAATATGGTGATTATGTTTTCCCAAGTTGGGCTACAGGAATGGGCTGGGCTTTGTCTCTTTTCTCAGTGAGTGCTATTCCCATCGCAGCTATTTATAAAGTATATAATGCTGATGGAGACATCTGGATGGTAAATATACTATATTTTTCTGTTTTTGTTAATGTGTAGCATTAAGAAATAACTTCCTTTTGAAAATTTTAAAACATATTTATTAATGGCATATTAACTTAATATACAAATTAGAAAAATAACTTGTAAAACATTTACTTGAAATTAGGAGAAAAATGTGGTTATATATATAATTTACAATTAAAATAAACCTAACAAATATAAGGTTCAAAATAAAGAGAAGACTGTTAATATGTATATGTTACCGTTAAAGTATATAATTCAGTTATTTCATAGAATAACTAGGTATTTCATGAAATAACTTGGTATTTCATGTTGGAATATCTCGACTTCACGTGACCACTGCTTAGACAAGTACAATCTGTCTCCATTCTTCTACCAAGAACTTTTGGTATCCTTGCCAAAATGAGTTACAACTGTTTTGTTGGCAAAAAGTGGTGCAAGACGTGTTATTGAGTAGGTGTTCATAATGTTTTGGCTCTTCGGTGTATTACGAGAACAAGTTACTTCCAGACATTCTGTGCCTGATTGCGTTATCATTCATGGCACAATATCTTAAGGCCTTTTTATCCAACAAGATAATGACAACTCACATATCTCCAAATTACCTCCTTGCTGTTCCGTACCTTTCCTTGGCTAGTATGTTCACCAGATCTGCCAATCAAACATATGTAGAATATGTAGACTGTCAGATGCAGACATCTCAAAATGTCGCAGATCCAAATAAACAACTGATAAATATCTGTCAAACGGATATAATCTGTCGCATGATTAGATTAAAAATCTTTGTCATTCCTTGAATTGACATATACAAGCATACATCTCCAAAACTCGGTTATTTAAACAATTCCTGATATTAACATTCAATGGGTATTTGTTAGCCCTTTATGATTCCTACAATTTTTAATTTTTAACCATTTCATTTTCGAACGAGCTTTACACGTGGTTAATTTTAAAAAAATCACTAACTTTTCACAGTGCTTTTTTAATTTTTTTGCAAAAGATCACATGAAAATTGGTCTTTCCAAGAAACGATATTTAGAGTTTTCTGGTTTTAAAATAGATACAAAATCATTAAGAAATAGAAAAGTATGTTTTCTTACTCAACATTATAAGTTATATAAAACTATATTTTAAATATAAACGAATAAATATTTTATTCTGTATACAAAATATAATACTGTTCCAAATCAGAATATTAAATTAAGACTAATTAGATTTGAAACTAATATAGACCATGTCATACCAATCAGGCTTGAATAAAAGTGTTGCTTTACTGTAGTTTTATTATTAAATATGTGTTCTATTATTACAGTGAGTGTTTAACCTTTGTATTTTTTTCCCAGAGAATTACTACTCTGATGAAACCTACAGCTGACTGGGGTCCTAAACTGCAACACCACCGTGTAGAATCTCATGCTCCCAAGCACACCGATTCCCAAGTTCCTCTGACATTGCCCAATTATGATCCTGATGGTTTCGGTGACGACAATGATTCTGACAGTAAAAATAGTGACGGGTATTTCAGCACTGAAGGACTACATATGACCATACCAGTACGAGAGACTGGGCTTTAGAAAACGAAGGCTTTTAAAAGTTTTATGAATGCTAGTCATTTACCAACAAGAAATAATTATTTTTGTTTCTGTGAACTATCGTGCGCGCTACCGTTTTAGTTGTCAGTGTTTTGTTTTCTATAAAAATGGAGACTTTGTAAATATAAGCCACAAGGAAGTAAGTATTTTGTTTATAGAATTGATTTTAATTACCCTGAAAAACAAACAATACATTATACACATCATCTATAGTTTGGAAGAAATGTGTTTTTAATTGTTAAATGTGTATTTTTCAATGGTTCCTTTTTTATTGTCTTCGAAATTAGCTTTTAAGAGCTATATTATGCCTAATGTGTTTTTATTATTGCGTGTTGTATTATCTTTTTATGAAAGTATCACGTTTTCATTCTTTCATCAAACCAGGCGCCTTGCGATTTTTACATTGAACTTGGAAAGATGTCAACCTAATTTAAATGATGTACCATCACATAGCTTTGAAATACGAGTTCCATATTGGAATGATTATGATCAAAATTCAATAATGAAATAAAGTTTTGATCACTTGATTGTGGCAGCTATTTAGCATACTTTATACCAAAGAGCCAAATTATTCCATTCTTTTTTTTAAAAAAAAAAATAATGGATCTATATAAGTATACGATTTATATGTAACTTTAATTTCATTAATATTGAAGACTTCTGTCATATTAAACTAAGTGTGTTGTGTGTGTGTGTTGTCAATACAGTTATATTAATAAGCATTAAAATTTTTTGCAAGTATATTTATTTTTTTATTTTCCAAAATTTAAATAGCTAATTTTTAATTATGTTCTAAATTATTTACCATTGATAATAATTAAATATTGAGAAAAAACGTGTCTGCTGAGAATAATGGCAAAATGTATCGGAAGAAAGTTTTATTTCATTTAATCGAATCCAGCTTTATAGTGTCAAAAATATTTAACTACCAAATACATAAATAATAAAAATTCTCAAAAATAAAGTAAAGCATAAGGTAAACAAAAAAAGTTACATTTACCTTTACATTAAAGAACATGTAAAACTGTGTGAATTGTTACACATTTAATTAGGTAACAGGTTGGATAGTATTGCAGTGGCATGCTTGTATTAAGTAGAAAATTTTGTTTTAATAGGGTACATTAATCTGAATAGGAACTGTACTAATTATTGAATTAAATAATTACTAATAGTTAAATTAAGTAATTACAAATATATAGTTAAATTAAATAATTACTTAAAGTTAATTGAATATTCATTAATAATTAAACTAAAACATGATACTCTCTAAATATATAATTATACTAATATATAATTGTTCTAATTAAATCTTAAATGGGAATCTCCTGCTTCTGAAGTACTTTAGATATTATTTTTCTAATTCTATATATATATATATAGAACTCTTTAAATCGTCTTCTTGCACAATTCATTAGGTTGGCATTTTTCTCCGAGTTCAGTTTCATATTTCAAGTACACATTTATGTATAACACAGTTTTATTTTTATTATATTAAAAATATTTTAAGAGAGTATTGGACTTTCTCTATATGAATAAGATAAAGAGATATTTTAAATAAGGTGGTGAATATATTAAATTCTGATGATTTTATTATTTTTAGTTTTTGAAGAATGTTTCATTTAATAAAGAAGGCGCTAAAAGGAGTACATGACTCGAACATATCAAAGCATTTAGATTCATGTGAAATATCTATAACTCAAAAAATGAAGTAATCATCGTTATAATTTCTAAGGCAACATGAGATTCTATTATGATAAAAATGTTTTCAAAAACCCAATAAAGAGTTTGTGTTCTAATAATTAAATTAAGAAACATACATATTCATACTTAATGAAACTTTTTTTTTTGTTTTCATTAATGTTTATCCTAATTTATTTTTTTCTAACCTGTTTACCCTAAATTTCTGTGAAGATATATTACTTTGAAGGCAATTCTGATATATTTAACTTACAAAAAGTCAAAAGAAGTTTATCATTTTCTATTCCCGTATTGTTTATTTAAAGTTAGAACCTGATTTTAGAACATGTGACTTAGTGTTCAAGAAAAAAAATTTATGTGTCTACTTTTATGTCTTTAAAGTAATTATGTATTTAAAAAAATTGAATTGTGTAAGACTCCTGAAAAAATTGTACAGTTTTAATATATGTTAATACAATGCAAAAGCTTAAGGCCAGCATTGTGTATAGTGCTCAAACCCTTCATTTGTGTAGATATTTTCATTTTCACAGCTGTATAATTTTAGTTTGGCGAAATAAAAACTCATTTTGTATTTTATTTTCATTTATTTATTCTGGATTTCATATAATTAATATTAAAGAAGTATAAAATAATGGTTTATTAATCACCGTATTTTTTCCGGAGTTATCAGAATTTTTGTATTATCACATAAAATGCAGTGCCTTTATGCATCTTACCGAAATGTCAACATACTTACTGATATTCGAAGACTTAACAGATGTCTTATCCATTAATTTAAGACAATTACTTTCTGCAAATCCTCCTAATAACCCAACAGAATCATAAATAAGCACTACAAATTTGTTAAATTTTTACAACAATGAACATAATAAATTAGAAAATTCTTGTATACTTGAACCACAAGATTCAATACTCCTACTGAGAGCAACCTAGAAATTTTAGGCCAAATAATTCAGTACACAAAAGCCTTTTCCCCAAGCAAACCAAAAATACATCTTCAACCACCTAATCCACGTAGAGTTTGTGAGTGCCAAGAAATTCAAAATACCTATCATTGAGCTCAAATTTGCCCATTTCGACTTTCTGCAGAAAAAAGTACTACCTCAAATTCTTGTTGCATCTAGTGTTGATTCTCCAATGGAGGAAATTTACAATTGACAACTATTAAAAAGTATTCGGATAAATTAAAACAAGCCCCTACCATGAGTCTCTTTGAAACCGGCCGCCCAACAATTTCCATTATACCACAACATTTTGTGGTAAAGCACCTCTTAAAAATGAATAATACTAAGAACATAATTGTTCAACAAACCGGGGTACAGTTAATCTGCGTACGACATGTGTTTAATGTACTTGAAAATTGATACCATTCCTTAATAAGTGACTATGACTCTGGATCATATTTTGCCTTATCTTATATTAGGTCTGCCAAAATGGGAAAAATTTAAACTTACTATTGACTGTAGTGATATCAACAAATAAAAAAAATGGAAATAGCAGGCAATAAATAAATGCAGAAATGAATATAAATATTCTTTACGTATAAATAGAGAAAAAAATATAGCTCTTTTAATATTGATACTATTAAAAAGTTGAAACCACCATATAATGCAAAAAAACTTCAGTTCTTGGGTGAAATAAATGTGTGTTCACAGTAAGTTTATTCTCAAATATGCTGAATTTAGATATCCTTTAAATGAGAAAAGATTGTTGGAAGAAAAGTTGTTGAGAAAAGATTTTTGGAACTTAATTGTACTGATGATTGTCAAAATGTATATGAAAAATTAAAATAAAACCTATTTTATATATTTATATGATCCTGGTGTAATATGTTATGCTTTTGTTGATGTATCATCAAAAAACTTTGGCTCCCCATGTCACTATTTCTTCATTAGCACTAAAAACTTTTAGTTGGAACTTTAACTATAACAGTTCTTTAATGGTTGTACAAACGGCAATACTTATTCCTTTCCCCCAATAATTTTTCATGAATGATTTCTCTCAACAGGCAGTATCTTTCGATACATTTGGTATAAATTTTGAAAGAAAATTCATCATGCCCAACAATCTCCTAATTTCAGTTTTTGATTTTGGTGTTGGCATCTCACAATTACCTTGACGTGATCAGGATCATGTTTTATTTCCAATTTAGATATAATTTTGACCAATGTATTTTATCTCTGATATACAGTTTACCTGGATTAAACTTTGTATTCCCTGATATAGATCCTTCAAGAACTTTAAACACGATTACATCATTATTCTTATTCATGATACCCAGTTACAAAAATTCCATCAAAATAAATAGCTATGCCTTCAACATTACTAAAAGCTGTTGATTTCTTTTCGAAAATACCTCAGGTGTTGAAACAATTCTAAATGGCCTTTTATTGAATTTGTACCTTTCAAATGGTGTATTAAAAAGGCAATTTTCAGAACTAACTACTTTCCAGAGGTGCACGCCAAACCCCTACTACAAAAATATTTTCTTACCTATAATCTATTAATAATTTCAATTCCAGGGGGAATTTGATCATGTTCTATTTTGATAAATTTGTTACGATCTCTAGGTTCTAAGCCTAATCTTAGATTCTTATTCGGTTTCTCTACAATAATCAAACTTTGCACCCAATCAGTTAATTTATTAACTTTTGACACTCCTTTTCCCCCCTTATTTATCTAAAGTACTTTTTCATTAAGGCTGTAAAGCTTTAAGAACTTGATTTGGAGGGTGGATTACAGATACATCATTATCTTTCAAAGCATTGTGATATGATGCATTTGGAAATTCACCTGTCGCTGAAAATATATCTTTATGTTGCTTAATTAAACTCGCTTCTACTTATTTTACTGTATTCTAAAGCATAAAATCTTTCTATTAGTTTTAATTCTATACAAATTTTCAACGGTAATATTGGTTTGGATTCTACATTTACTTCATAGAATTCCAAAGGAATGCTTTTGAGTACTTCTTCTGGCTTCAATTTAAAATCACCATGTGTAGTTCAAGATAGATTAATTTCACTAAACTTTTGCTTAACCTTGATCATATTCAAAACATATAAAGTTAAATATTTACCTCAGCACCAGAATCCAATTTAAAATTAATTTCGAAACACTTATAATATTCGATTAATGTATTCTTTTGTACCACGTTTCACTTACCATTTCAACATTCTTATCTATAGAGTCACTATAAGACCTATTTAGTTCATATAATGTAATTTCATGTACCATGTGGCCGAGTGGTCAAGGCATCGGATCATGGCTTGCGTGTCATGAGTTCAATCCTAGTACCACTAAAGATCTGCCGTGTAGGGGAGCGATGCACGTTAAATCTGTCGAGAGCTCAAACGTCCTCCCGTTGGTGTGGTAGTTAGGCGAGGGGGTGCCAGCTCAGGTGTCACCCGCGTCACTTGACCCTGGTTCAAAATTACGCGGACCGTCGCCAAAAGCCCTCGTGTTGCTAATCAGTGCGACGTTAATATTCTCTCACTCATTCATGTACCATACCAGTAGCAGAATCTATTTAAACACGCAGTTCATTTTCAGGTATCTACATTTCATGAATATTCTTTCAACTCTGAAAGCATTTAGCTACAAAATGATTTTGGTGTTACATTTTGTATAATTTTTTCCGAATGCTGAACATTTGCGAAACTTGCGTTTTTTTTTACACTCATTTTTGTGACGACTGCTTCGGTTGATGTTACCATAGTTTACTATTGCCACAATTTCGTCTTTCATGCTGTATAGTTGTTCTTGACTCGTTTTAGCTACAAGAATCATTTCAATAGCTCTTTCCAATACCCAACTTTTTTTCGTAAAAGTCATTGCTTCAAACCCCTGTTTCTAATTTCTAGGAAAACGTGGTCACGCATCAATTCATTTTCCTGTTCAGAAAACTTGCAAAGGGATTAAGTCTTTAGTTGGGTTACATACATCCAATTGCTAGACCATTTAGCTAAAAGCACGAAAAAAATTACAACGTTCATAAACGATATTCTGCCATTGAGAGAAATATTTTCAACTTTTAAGGCGATACGGTACTATCTTCACAATTTATTTTACTTTTAATATTTGATATTTGGTTTTAATTGTATTTTATAAAGGTTAATATTTAATAATAATTCCGTTAAAAAAATTTTTAATCTATAACAAAATGTTTGTAAAATTTAAATTTTTTGAGAATTTTTAAATTCCTAAGGCTTTTTTTAAATTCCTAAGGTTTTTTTAAATTTCTAAGGTTTTTTTAAATTCCTAAGGCATTTTGTCTCTTTTCTTTCAAATTTTTTTTTCCAAATACTTTATAATATACTAATATACTACATAAAACTGTGCGTGGGCTTTTTCTGCTGCTGCACTTTAATTTTTGATGATTTTTTTTATAGTTAAACTTCCAAAAATTCTCAAAAAAACATTAATTTTGATTTTCAATTTTTTTAGAAAAAGCACTAAACATGTTAGAGCTACTAATTCCATGCACAGTTGTACAAAACATACATTTCAGAAGATGTTTCAAAAATTTCAAACCCATACTTCAATTATCAAAAAAGCCTTAGGATTTTGAATAACAGTATATGTACAAAAATTCAACATGGAGAAATATGAGTTTGAAGTTTTCATTCCATGAATAGTATGATATAATATTCATCGAATAGTCTGAAACTTTTATGAAATGTTAATTAGCTTATTTAAAACGGCTTACCATAAAAAATTACACAAATGTAAAACAATTAAACAGTATACTGCCATAATGAATATATAGAAGAAAACGAATGAAAGATCAATATTTCATAAAACTTTATCTTAATGATTATTAAAAAAAAATACACTTCGGAGCTAATTCCATGCTCAGAGCTAACGCACAACATGTACAAAAGATGTTTATGCCTTTATTTTTTATTTCCATGATTTTAAAAGCCTTCACATGTTAAATATTGTACACGAATGAAAGCAAAATCAAATAGCAATTTATAGGTAAAATATATCAAAATCTAAGAACTGTATATGTGCATTTGTTTAAGTAAATATCTTAAAATATTTTTTTTTTAAATTGTGTTCAATTTCACACACATGGGATATATATATATATCCCTAAAAAGGGGGGGGGTTCTATTCTTGCGAATTAGATTTTTAATTATCTGTGTTACCAAAATGAAATTTAGTATTTGCACCTTGGGAGAATCCATTTTGAAGATTTAATTTCATTCATCATAATATCATAAAAAGCACGCACAACTTTTAAATCTTGACCAAATCCATTTGTTTCTCAATAAACTATTCACAAACTAGAATTTTTGCATGAATTGCACAATTCTTTTTTGAAATGATTTGTTACTGCATATATAACGTCAGTCTCATTTACGTGCGGTAGAAAAATAATTAATTCACTTTATATCAGGCTCTTTTCTAGCAGGTAATCTGAAATGTGGGCGTGGTAGTTGCTGTCCAGTATCAAATATTGCTCCAAAACTTGATAAAAATACAGGTAAAGCTTTGAAATTTTGCAGGCATGTTTATAAAGATTTGAGTTATCAAATAAGCCAATAAAATTTTTTGACAGTTTAATGATTTTTAGGGTACCGTATCGCTTTAAAGGACCAGAATAGTTCGCTTTACTTTCAGGAGATTGAAATTTGATTATGTTGAAGATTTCTAGTCCTTCACTTCCAGGTGGATTCTTTAGGATAGCTACTTTTAATTTATCTGCGCGTTAATCTTTTCCCCTGGTGAGTATACAGTTTTCGAGCTCCTGTATCTCCATTTCCTCCCTTTTTCTTTCAAATTTCCAATAAAATTTTTAATAGAGCAGGTGGCTGAAACGCATCTATTATACCCGTGATTCAATATTTAAATTAGATTTTATTGGGTAAATTCCTTACACCATGTCATTGTATTTGTACTTATTATGTTCTTCAGAAAATAAATCACAGTATTTGAGCCGTTCAATTAAAAGATAGTTTTACTTTACATGATGAAAATACAATGCTTTTTTGCAGTAATACAGTATCTGGTCCGAAGTATCCGGACATTCAGTGCTATGAACTCGGAGAGTCCTTATATATATATATATATTAATATGATGTTAATCCCCTTTTTGTATCAATGACAGCTTGTATATACGTCTGGGGAGAGTTTTTACCAATCGGCAGTGAGATGGCCAATTTGGCTGTTTACATAACCTGCGTTCTAATTGATCCTAAAAGTGATCTATGGGACTTAGATCAAGGCTCTGAAAAGATCAATCAAATTCTAGAACCCCTATTTCGTCAAACCCTGCCGGTACATTTTTTTAAGGAGTGAATGGGGGGAGTTTTCCCGATGGGAGAGAAATGGGCCTTCCCCAATATATTACCATAGAGTTGGGAGAGTATAGAATTGTTTAAAATGTTCTCATACATCGCAGAGTTCATGTTAACAACCACGGGAACTAAGGGATCCAGGCCAAATCATAAAAAATACCTCCATATCATGTGATGCTACCACCAACAAACTTTACAATCGCCACAATGAAGTCACTTGCGTTCTCCTGGCCCTTCAAGCCCAGACGCGTCCATCGGTCTGTCAGATTGTAAAGCGAGATTCATCACTCCAGAAAACATTTTGCCACATGTTCATTGTCCGAGGACGGTTACCTTTGCGCTACTGCAATTGACGCATTGCATTCTAGGAGCAAAGCCGATCCTAGGGTGTCGGCCGCCCGCGGGCAAAGACGTAATCTGCCGCCCTTTTAGAGAATTTTTCATATTTTGACTAATACTTAACGTTGTCACTATATACACTCATGTCCAGAAATTAAGGATAATGATGTTCAGGCAAAGAAAGAGACAGAAGCAAAACAAATTTGACTTATTTGTAAAGTCTATTTATTAAACAAAAGGTAAAGAGCAAAAAAGATGCTATATGTTTGACATAATTAATAAAAATTGCGATTTTTACTCCCTGGGGCAATTTTAAAAAGAACCTATTTAAAAAAAACAGTATAACATGGTTAGTATGATGGTTAATATGGAGTATGTCTCCTGGACGATGCAATACAGGCCTAACAAAGCCTACGCATGCTGAGTATCAAATTATCAATCTGATCTTGGGGAATATTACACGACTCATCAAGCAATGCCCTCCGAAGTTCCGGTAGACAGGTGGGAGAAGGTTGACGGGCTGCAATTCGTCGGCCAAGCATATCCCACACATGCTCTATTGGATTCAAGTCCGATGAGTATGCTGGCCAATCCAAACGGGTGATATCCTCCGATTAAAGGCATACGTCTACAATGTTTGCACGGTGAGGACGGACGTTGTCATCCATAAACAGGAATTCAGCACCCATGGCGCCCCCGAAACAAACGTACATGTTGTTCCAGAATTACATCCCGATAGATGTGGCCTGTCATCGTTACACTCTGAACATGCAGGTCAGTTCTGGAACCAAGAATAATTCCTCCCCAAACGAGCCATCCTGCACCACCTTAACGGTGTCGTTTAATGGTGTTCTCTTGGTGGTAACGGGTACCTGGCGCTCTCCATATGAAAGTCGGCGAGAATCAGACTGCAAACTAAACCTGGACTCGTCGGAAAACATCACACAAGACCACTGTTGCGGTGTCCACAATGCATGCTCTCTACTCCAGGTTAATCGCAGGCGACAGTGAGTTGCGGTAAGGGGGAACACATCTGACAGGCCTACGAGCATATAGACCAATGTGCCCTAAGCGTCTGTACACGGTCTGCCTTGAAACTGTCGTACCGGTAGCTGAAGAGAGCTGACGAGATAAGTCTGATGCTGTGCTCCGTCTGTTTCTTATGGCAGTAACTGTCAAATACCAGTCCTCATTCGGCGCTGTAACTCGGGGGCGACCTGTGCTGTAACATCTACTCGCATTACTATCATCTTGGAATCGTTGCCAAAGCCTGGAGATGACACTCTGGGCGATTCCAAGTTCCTAGGATACTTTTAGCTGGGTACATCCACATTTCAGTCGTCCGATAATTCTACCACGTAAAAAAATCATCCAAATGCTTCATTTGTGCCATAACTATGCGGTTATTGCACTGAAAGGCTTTTAAAGCGCTTGTGAACAATTTACTTCTTTGCCACCATTCCTTATATACCCCTCTCTTACACTCTCGTCATTGTGGCGTACTATCCGCGCCATCTGGGGGTTTCATGTAATTTGCATATTCTTCTTCAAGATGTGTGTGATAATTCTACAGGTGAAATTTTTATTTTAGAGTTCAATTTCTGCGTGATTCTGAATTATCCTTAATTTATGGACATGAGTGTATATAAACTTATTTATCTATATTAAAGTAAAACATTAATGAAGTGTAAATTACAATTCTAATTGCAGAACTCTTTTTTTACCGACTAATATGCCATAATAGGGGCAAAGTACTTAAGTTAAACAATAAACAAAATTTCTTTGAAATAAAAATAGACACTTTATAATTATAAATGCAAAATAACTGTATTTACTCAGATAATATAATCCAATAAAAAAAGTACAGAAGCATAAATCTCGTGAAACGAAAAGTATATAAATCAGTCCTTGTACAAAGACTACCTAATAAATAACTATAAAATAATTTTTCTGGCTTTCTGAGAAGCATATTTGTCAATAGTTTCGGTGAAATCCATTTTTTCTGAGGTTTCAGATTCAATAGCAGGGATGAGCAGACTTTTCCAGGGTACAGGCTACTAATGTTTTTAAGGTGTTGCAGTCCACCCAATGGCGTAGGTGTGGCCATTCTGTATTAAAATTGTATGTTTTCTTTTCTTAACACTTGTTTTCGACATTGTATCCCTCTTTTAAAATATGACAGATTACTTAGACAATGGAACGTGGACGTATTCAATGCAGCGTGCAGAGAACATACGTGGACAGATAAGTCTGAAATCAAAGTATGTACGTAATTTGTTCATTACCGTGCCGCACGCCATCTCGGGACATGACTTCGACGCGGAACAAGCGTGGGATGGAGCATCATATCGTCATAGCCAGTCCCATGCTATAGCTGGAAGGGCGAATCCTCAACATTTATTCTCTCCTACAGTTGGCGTGTAAGAAAAAATTCATTTATACGGCTGGCATCGCAGTGATCCAATGCCATCGTGTGCTTACAATTACGGTACATGAGTCGTCTACACATATAAATCCAATCATTTACGCAAATAACCACAGTCGAATCGATTGCGAAAAGCTGATTATTGTCTAGTCTAGCTGACGTTAGTGATCCAAAAAAAAAGTTTCTTTTAGTGTGTGCGTCTTAGGTCTTAGTGAAGGTGGTCATCTAAAAATGTCTTTGTGGTCCACCGGTCGATCGCGATCGACTTAATGCTCACCCCTGTTCAATAGAGATGATGGCTAAATCTGAAAACCTTTCTTGTGTCAAATTATTTCTCGAGTAATTTTTAATAATTTTTCATTTACTGAATCTTCTTTGCCCTGAAGCTAGAGAAACAGTTAAGGCTAAAAAATTCTTACTGCTTGAGCAAAATTTGTAGATGATTCTTGACTATAATTTCTAATACCTCAATTAGCTGTTTTTATCTGGAAAAATATCTTTGAATGAAGCCATTTCATTAAGGCGATATGGCGATACCATCTTCACAACTTGTTTTATTTTTAATATTTGAAATTGGTTTTATGTATTTTATAAATGTGTGTGTTAATATTTAATAATAATTCCATACAAAAAATTTTAAATTTGTTCCAAAATGTTTGTAAAATTTAAATTTTTTGTACTTTTTTAAACATTTTTTAAATTCCTAAGGATTTTTTAAATATGTCTCTTTTCTTTCAAAATTTTTTTTCCAGGTACCTTATAATATACTACATAAAGCTGTGCATGGGTTTTTTCTGCTGCTGTTCTTTGATTTTTTATTAATTTTTTTATAGTTAAATTTCCAAAAATTCTCAAAAAACGTAAATTTTGATATTGGAGTTTCTTAGAAAAACTACTAAACACATTAGAGCTAATTGCATGCACAGTTTTACAAAACATGTATAAAAAATTTCAAACCCATAGTTTAATTATCAAAAAAGCCTTAGGGTTTTGAATTACAGTATATGTACAAAAATTCAACATGGAGAAATATGAGTTTGAAGTTTTCATTCCGTGAATAGCATGATATAATATTCATCGAATAGTCTGAAACTTTTATGAAATGTTAATTAGGTTATTTAAAACTGCTTATCATAAAAAATTGCACAAATGTAGAAAATTAAACAGTATACTGCCATAATGAATATATAGAAGAAACGAATGAAAGATCAATATTTCATAAAACTTTATCTGTAAAAATTATTAAAAGAAAAATACACACACTTCAGAGTTAATTCCATGCTCAGAGCTAATGCACAACATGTACAAAAGATGTTTATGCCTTTATTTTTTATTTCTATGATTTTAAAAGCCTTCGCATGTTAAATATTGTACAAGAATGAAAGCAAAATCAAATAACAATTTATAGGTAAAATATATCAAAATCTAAGATCTGCATATGTGCATTTGTTTAAATAAATATCTTAAAATATTTTAATAATAAAAGTCTTGAAATTCACACATGGGATATATATATATCACCAAAAAAATTATAAAAATAGGAGAGTTTTTCTATTCTTGGGAATTAGATTTTTAATTATCGGAGTTATCAAAATGAGATTTAGTATTTGTGCTTTGGGAGAATGCATTTTGAAATTTTAATTTCATTTATAATATCATAAAAAGCACGCACATTTTTTAAATCTTGACCAAATAATCCATTTGCTCTTCAATAAACAATTCACTAACTGAAATTTTTGCATGAATTGCACAATTTTTTCTTAAAATGATTTGTTACTGCATATATAACGTCAGTCTTATTTATACGCGGTAGAAAAATAATTCACTTTTTATCAGGCTCTTTTCTAGCAGGTAATCTGAAATGTGGGCGTGTTAGCTGCTGTCCAGTATCAAATTTTGCTCCAAAACTTGATAAAAAATACAGGTAATGCTTTGAAATTTTGCAGGCATGTTTATAAAGATTGGAGGTATCAAATAAGACAATAAAAAATTTCGATAGTTTGATGATTTTTAATACATATCGCCTTAAAGGGTTGTATGCCGTCTATATCTTTCATAATCCTTCCTTCCTCCTGTACCTGCAATTTAATATTCAATTCCATTTCAGGCTTCCATGAGATCCTCATCAGAAATGTTGTGAAACTCACACAGAAAGCAGAATATCGAATACACTCAGATAATAATTTAAATTGTCCATTAGTTGAAGATATCACGATTTGCTCGAAAGAGTTTGAAACTGCTCTCATAAACAAAGAAATAGACCATTTCCTCAGCTTCGAGATGGGGAATTTGGGATCAATACCTAAATCTCTAGCAGGTTTGTTATACTGAATCGACAGATATCTTAAGGTTATCATCAGATCTTTGAAAAGCTAAATATTTTTTAAGATTATCTAAGCTTTCAATGCATTCCGCGATGTTTAGGTTACGATCTTGAAGCAATTTACTCAATACATCAATTCTTGATAGTAAATCACACCAAATTAAAATTGAACACAAATTTAAATGTTTCAATTTTTTCCCCTGTCTCTCATGGTAGGTTCAATTAAGGCATTTAATGCGGTAATTGTTTTTTAGGTCTTGTTTAAGAGGTCTAATAGTATTGATAAGACCTTAATTCTATGTTTCCCTTAACGATTTTAAAGTTAGACTTTTCACGTGTTTTTTTTGGTAAATGCCATCGATATGGGGACGCAGAAAAGTAATTATATATACCTCTTGTACTGTGACGGGGCTATTCGCGAGATATTCTGACTAATCCTCTTGGGAAAACTTTAGGGCTAGCATTTATACTAATTCACAGCCTTTCAAGAAAAACACGAGATAGATATATGTTAATTAGTTCGACTATATAAAGTCTATATATAGGTTTTGTAGATGTAAGGGAGAAGGAGCCGTGATGCTGTCAAGTAAGTTGTACACTGGAGAATTTACTTCTCAAACTTAGCTTGCGTATAGAAGGTAATTTCTGTAATGAATTATTACATTGAAGATTTACGATAGTAGAATCAGAACCGGGTCGAGGTTCATTAGTGATTGTTCTCTGTATCCATTTCTGGTAGTTGGGTTTACTTAGAGCTGAGTATTAGGATTAATCCACGTTTTAGATATCACTCCTAGGTTTCTTCTTATAATTAAACTTGTGATTGTGTGTTTAAGTGTTTGTTCAGAGCTTGAATGAATCTATTTGTTATTATGGCGTTTGTTGGTGATGTTTCGTTTCCCCCCACACCTAGAGACGCGCTGGACAGAGGGAGAGGGGTCCCAGTTAGGACCCCTCCCCCACAGTACCATATAAAAAATAACAGGAATTTCACCAATAAAGCTGGCAGCGCATTAACGACGAGATTTAATGTATGAGCCGCACACAACACGTACATACATATAAAGTGAATGTTTTTTTTTATCAATACAACATAGGGGTTGATATAGTAAAAAAATTATCTCGTGTTAATGACTTTATATTTGCTGGCAATTATTGAAATGGGTAAAAGCTCGTAATATTAAGAGTACGTTTGTGTGATATTTAGATAAAAAAATCCTTAATAAAAAATCCATTTGAAATTCACAAAAAAAAAATTGTTTTCTTCCCTCCTCTACGTTAATTTAAAGTGATTTTTCTAGTTTGATAACTATCATTTTATTTTTAATACACAAGTAGAGGTAAAAATAATAAAACCAAGAAAATAATGTTAAATAATTTTTCATTAGAAATTAATTTTGTTGCAAATTACCATTATATCTGAAAGCAAATATTTAAACCTAAACACCACATAATATATCTAAAATATGTTGAATTGATTTTTAAGAAAAAGTTGACTGCATAAACAGATTATTTCCTATTGTATTTATAGCCAATTTCTGAATGCGGAAAAAATGTTTTAAAATTATTTTTAAAAGTATTTAAACCTGTTGTATGAATAAATACATCTGAAATTCTTAGAGTAACGAATAAAATAAAAGAATGATCTAGTCATATACCGAAACCGACAGTAATAGACGATTTTGATGCTTAATTTATAAATGAATGTATCAGGCTAAATATTTGGAAGCAATTCAACACGGCTTCATCAGTTCAGTCTTAAACGTGATGCATACAGGAGATGTTATGAAGAACCATTAGATAGATAAATTCTGCTAAAATGGAGAAAATAGTAAACACTGTGAAAGACAGGGTAAGGAGCTAAGTCAGCGTTCCCCTAAGAGGGCGCGAGCATATTGAAAAGTCGGGGGAAAAAGATTATTTATAAAAAAGAAAAATATTAATTTACTGAAAGTAAACAAACAAAATACATTCTAACATAATAAAAAATAAAATACACATTTACACTGATATAATACATTTATAAATGTATCAGTACTACACAATGTATTTTATATATATATAATTAATTTAACAATACTTAATTAAGAGCAAGTTTAATAATTACAAGTGACCCGATGGGCTTGTCACATATAAAATTACATTAAAAAACTTTCACTTATCTTGATAATTTGTATGGTTTAAAATTAATCCCTTAACTGTCGATTCAAAGTTACGTGATTTGCTACCCCCAATGCCACATTTTCCCACATAGGCACAAGTTTGATATATATTGGGGTGGGAAGAAAAAAGAAATGCCACACATAAGCGCCAAATTACCTGAAATAAGTAAATCCTTCGCAAACAATGTCAAGGTCCTTTTATTGCATTCCAAAGCCTTTGAAATTATTTTATGGATAGCAGTCGTATTGTAGCTTTAGCGTCAAAGTAGAGTATTATTTAATTCAAAAAATTGTTATTGTATATAGAAAACGATGAAAATTATGATTGAATATTGGGTGGCAAATATTGAAAATTTGAGAATCACTGAACTAAGGAATTAAATATAAATTTCTGGCCTTTTTTGTATTAAAATGCCTTGTTTTACATAAGGGTATAACTTACGCGAAAAGTTTTTGAAAAACAAATCATCCATTAAAAAAACAGTCATGGTTCGATGGTGCGAAGTTAGTCAGAGAAATGTTTGTTTTGTCTACAAATTCCTTATACTGCTCAACTTTTTCGAACAATAGACAACCACGAGAACCTAATTTTTTCACAGATTTTTAAAAAAAATTAATGTTTGCATATTATTTACCTAAGGTGATCGTGAGAAAAATGCACTGATATATGCGAATGCTTAGGCACCAGTGCTTTAAGAAATGACAAGATCTTACAGGTTGTCTATAAGAACTGTAGTGGGTACAACTGCAAGCATCATTTACTTCTTTTAAAAAATGTGCAAAAACACGTTTGTTTCTTTTTTAAAAAAAAAACATTGGTGGTTGCCTTCACATATCTAAGTTTTCCCCAGCGCTTTCTCAGAACGCCAATACGACCTCTACTTCAATCTTCAAACTGTGTTTCTCGGAGCCCTGGTGTTCCACCAAGCATAAGCATTTCTCTGGTGTTTTCTGTATTTTGTTCATTCCTAGAAGGGAAATCTTTTCGTGTTAAAATGGGGGGGGGGGGGAATGCATGAAAATGCATAACAGTTTGTCGGGAACGTTGTATTATTTCGTGTTATCCGATATTTCGCCTTTTAGCGTTAAACGTATTGCACTGTAGATCATGATTAGCTTTTAATATGTTTTCTTTTATTATTGTTTTTAGTGCTATATTGTGAATCTTATCATTTGAATATTTGATTATGCGGCATCTTGTTACATTTTGGAATTTTTTTAAAAAACGCAAAAAACCCGCAATTTTTTTAATATAGCTCTAAAGTACCTGCAACATAAAATAAAATTTAGAACTTCGGTAAACTTCGCTAACATTAATAATACTATGCGAATATTGAAGTGTTTTTCAAATAGGCTTTGTAATGAAAATTAAATAATCAAAATGAGCTGTAAGATTTTTTCTAAAATATTTGTATACCAAATATAATTACAAGAAACTACCTTTTAATTAAAGTGTAACATTTTTACTAAAAAGGAAAATGGGTGCTGTTAATAAGCCTTGTAAAATCATAAGCAAAAAGAAATCACTTCTTTCCTATTTTTTGTTTTCTAAATTGTAAGGCTATTATTAAATTGAAAACGTTTAATTTTCCGAAATGCAAATTGAATTTAAACACTCCTGTCTTTGGTAATATTAACCATATTATAGATATTTTCGTAAAGCAGCTTTGGCAAAAATCAATTTTAAGACGCTTTTGTTAAGTATGAATCTACAATGCATTGCCAGTGTCGCTGATAAGCAAAGAAAAAAAACCCTTTTCTATTGCGGTATAGCCAGCTCTGTCACGAACTTTGCTACAAATGAAGGATGTACATAAAAAGTAGACATTGACGGACAATATGTGGGAAACAACACACGGTGCACTAACATTTTATTTTCCTTAAACTATGTGCTATGCTATTGGGAAATTGAGACTTATTTTGATTTTTCAATAACTATTTAAAATTCAGCATATTTATTCGACGCATTACACGTTTTATTTTTAGAAATGTACAAAATTTTGCTTGATTGAATGAATTACATGCGGTCACTCTCGTGCGGTGCACGCACTGCACATCTGGTAGGATCGGCCCTGTCTGGGAATAGTGTTTGGCTTGTGAGTGACTCCATGGAATCTCAGACTTTTTAACTATCGACAATCTGCTTCTAGCCTATAGACTTTAAAACCTCTGAGTGAGAGAGATTTCAACCAACGAAGAGCAATTTTGTTTCACTTTTTTTTTTTTTTGGCCAGTCACTTCTTTTTTTCTGCAGATTCATTGTTTTGCAGTTTTCATTTCCTAATTACATCATTTGCAGTGGAATGTCCGAAATTTCACGAACTGATTTTCTACAAATGGGGCATTCCACTCTATAATGCTACTATCTAAGTCACTAAACTCCTTTGATTTACTCATTGTCTTACAAACGCATAAATATGATCTGACAAACCACTACCAACACCTTTAGTCTTTAGTTACGCTTCAAATTGTCATCTGCAAAATTCACTTTTTAGGGGGAAGGATACTCTGGGCCAGATAGTGAAATATAAGAACCCTAACAGTTATAAAACACAATTAACGTGACACACATCACAGTTACAGTTATTTTGACAAATTCTCTTCAATAAAATGTCTTGGTAAGTAAAACTCAGGCACTATTTTGTAATTTACTGGTTTTCTTCTATTTATTTTACTTTTGTTTCAGTTTTATTGTTGAAAAAATGATTCAACTGAAATTTTTTAAAATGCGTGAGAATGGTGGCCAACCGTTTTGGAAAGAGTCCCATTATCGGATAAAAAAAATAATGCGTGCTGCTTCCAACTTTTCCGACCAATGCAAAAGATGAAAAGATGAAAAAATGTTACTTTACGCATACTTATAGGCCTATTATGGGATTTTTGAGCAAATAGTACATTTTTATGCAAGTCTAAGTAGTGTAAATTTGAAAGTAGTATAATCTATACTAATAAAAGAAAGAGTTTGTGTGTGTGTTTCAGCTGTTCCGGCGAAATTAAGCAATACAGAAGTATGAAACTTGGCATATGTAGAAGCTATAGGTTGTTATGCTATTAACCTCGAAGAGTTTTTTTCGAAATTCGCTTTAGATTTTTTTAAAATTCAATTTTTAAGCGATTTTTCAGCTAAATCTGTACTAATCAGAGAAAAGTTTGTATGTTTCAGCTGTTCCGGCCAAAATCAGGAACTCAGAAATTTGAAACTTGGCATGTAGAAGCTATAGGTCGTTATGCTATTAACCTCGAAGAGTTTTTTTCGAAATTCACTTTAGATTTTTTTAAAATTCAATTTTTATGCGATTTTTCAGTTAAATGGAGATATGACGCTGTGACGTCGTCACAATGGAGAAAGCGCCTCTATTCATAAACATTTCCACAGCTGGAGAAAACGTGGCTTTAGCTGCATTGTGTTGGATCAGACAGCTGGACCAACGGCGACGGTATGTCTGGTGGACACTATGGGCTGGGCATCACTGCGTTATTTTCTATTCATGAGCAGTGATTGTACGTCTTGAATGCTGGCGCCACTGCAGGCGGCGGCGAGGTGTTTGAAGTGCCAGATGTCAGCCGGGCCCTTGTCGCCGGGAACCTTTGAGAGGGACCGAACTTTTGTCATCTCTGCACGAATGGATGACGTGCAAGACCGTTGGTGCCGGGTGCAAAACCCTGAGGTCGGCCAATGGGGATTGATGAGGGGCGTGGAGTGAACCCGCCCCTAGAGTTTAAAAGAGAGACTCCTCGAAAGACTCCGGGACAGACTCCTACGAGAGATACCCAAGAGAGAAGCCTGCTGACGAAGGAAGACTCCTCGAAAGACTCCTAATAGACTACGACGAGAGATTCCCGGAACTGAACCCTGCGGACGGAGGAAGAGACTCCGGACAGACTCGAACTAGGCATTCTTTAATAATTAGCTTAGCCTACATTTTCAATGTTGTGCCAAGACGTTACAGCTAATTAAATTGGTGGCGGCGAGGTGGGATTGGCATTTGGCAAATTAATTAAATGCCCGAATCCTTTTTTATTTAAAATAATTGTTGAGAAAAAAAGAAATAACAAAGAGAAAATGCCAGCCGTGTGTGCGAGAAAAATAAAAGAACTTTAAACAACGCAAATTTCTCCTGAGTTCCTGTGGTGTCTCCATCCTTATCGTTAAAGTGTGTTCCTGTTGCTGGAAAATTCCCGGAGAGCCTGCTGTCCATTTTACTGTATGTGAATCGTGTTGGGTGAATCAACGAAAGAAACACGCGGAGGAAAGCCGAAAACCGACCCTGATTTCCATCGGCTGATTTTGAAGGAAGTCAAGAGTATTCAGTGTGTGATTCCCGACCAGGTGTGCTGTGAATTTCCGTCCAGGTGTGCCATAGATTTTGACAGTGATTCGAAACAGAAAGGTGAGTCTTTTCTTTGAGATTATACTCGGGACAGCAATTGATTATTTTTTTGTTATTATTAATGTATGTAAAATTTTGGTAGTATGAGAATTTACGTACTAGGTAAAGTTAGCAAACACTAGAAAGAGAGACTAGAAAGATTTTTAAAGTTTTGTATGATGTATAAATGTGCGATTTATTAGTATATTTGTTTGTGAAATATAGTTAAGTATATAGTAGTTATACTTGTTTCGTTGGTACAGTTACTGTGCAGAGTACTGTATTGTTTTTAAGATTTGCGCACATTTGTGAAATATAGTTAAGTATATAGTAGTTATACTTGTTTCGGGGTACAGTTACTGTGTAGAGTACTGTATTGCTTTTAAGATTTGTGCGTTTTTGTCAAATATAGTTAAGTATACAGTAGTTATACTTGTTTTATTGGTACAGTTACTGTGGAGAGTACTGTTTTGTTTTAGGATTTTTGTGAATTATAGTTAAGTCTAGGTCTAGTGTATTTCTAGTGTGCGTTGAGTTTTGTATAAATTTTGAGACAATTAAGCTCAGTTTTGGTTTTGTGTGTATTAGTACATCATGGCGTATCTTATGAGGCAAACAAAAGAAGTCCTGATAGAGATGGTGAAAGAATTGGGAGTCGAAGCCGATAATACCTTAACTAAGGTAGAAATTACGAAGAGAATATGTCAGAGTGAACAATATGTTGAGGAATCAGTTAAATGTCTGTTAGAGTGTATTTTGGATGAAAAACGTGAAAAACTTGAACGTGAAAATAAGGAACGGGAATTTGAGGAGAGGAAACTAGTTAGGGAATTTGAGTTGGAAAAAATTAGATTAACTAATAATATGGATACGATAAGTGTATCGTTTGCCGATCTTGAGGGGCAGGGAGGTAATAGACGGGTTAATTTAAGAGACCTAGTGCCTAAATTAGATATTAAAAATGCGGACATAAATTTATTTTTCGAAATTTTTGAAAGGCAGGCGAAAAAGGAAAAGGTGGCTGAGGATAGATGGGTTTCCCAACTCATTCCGTTATTGCCGATGGAAATCGCGGAGATAGTGGTGAAAGAACCACCGGAGAAAGGCGACGATTACCCTCACATAAAAAAATCTGCTCTTAGCCCGGTTTCAACTCACGCCGGTGGCCCTTAGAGATAAATTTGAGTCGCATCAACGCAGACCAGGTGCTATGTGGGCTGATCTGGTGTTCGAGCTCAGGTCCTACCTAGACAGTTGGCTAGTCGGGATGAGAGTGGACAGTTTCGACGCGTTGAAAGAGCTACTAGTGACAGAGCAAATAAAAAAAGAGCACCAAGTGATTTATTTGACCATTTTCTAGATACGTGGGATAGCTTCAAAGAGGCTAAAAGTTTAGCACAGAAATTGGACCATTTTGAGGTGATTAAAAGAGTGCATAAGAAGCCAGGTCTTGCGAAAACGTGGGAGCGTAGGACCTATGATAAACCATCGCTCGAAAGTAAAAATAAATTAGCTAATTTTAGTGGAAAGGGTAGAAATGTTGGATCCCTGAATAAGGATTCTATTAGGCATGAAGTAAGCCATGGGAGTTCTCAGATTAGGCGAGAGGGTCTCAGGGGATCGGAGAGTCAATTTGAAAAAAGGAAACCCATAATATGCTACTACTGTAATGAGGCAGGACACATAAAACCAGCTTGCCCCAGATTGAGGAAGAATAACTTTGAAACCGTAGCAAATTTAAATGTAAATACCGGGGATGAGGATCCATTTAAAAATTTTAAAGTAAATATGGAGATAAATGGCGTGGATCGGGTATGTTTAAGGGATTCAGGGTCAGCTATAGACGTCTGCGCCCGGAGCTGGATTAACGAAAATGACCTCCTAGGCGAATATGTTTGGGTAAAGAGCCCATTAGATGAAGTTTGCCACTGTTTGCCTCTGGCTAAAATTAAAATCACGACAAAGAGAGGAGAATTTTATACCAAGGCTGTTATAAAGCAGGATAAATGCGATTTCGATATGTACATATTGGGAAACCGGACGGCGGAGCTTATCGAAGCAAGTGATCAAGGAGTACAGTTGATTAACGCTGTGGTGACCAGGAGTAAAGGAATATGTCCGTCCCTTGAGAGGGGAAAGGAGACAAGTGACGGGGTTTTGAACAAGAACCGGGCGAAACTTGCGGAATTCGTTTCCCCGTCCGAAGGGGATGAAAAAGACAGCCTTGAAATTCCTGCGTTTGAAGGAGGAGGTGAAATGAGTTTAGCAGAACTGAAAGGCTCCGAATTTATAGAGGAGCAAAGGAATGCCTGGATCTCAAGCAATTATGGGATAAAGCCCAAACAGAGGGAGACACAGAGTTTAAAATTATCAGAGGGTGATTAGTTAGAGTCGCGAGAACAAGGCGAGGGGAAGAAATCAGACAACTGTGCGTGCCCCTAAAATATAGACTCAAAATTAACAAACTTAGCCATGACGAGATAGGGGACATCTGGGGTGACGAAAACCAAAGATAGGATTCTAAGGCATTTTTTTTGGCCTAATGTGTACAAGGATGTGGAGGAGTTCGTTAAAACTTGCGACTCGTGTCAACGGGTAGGAAAGCCTCAGGATAAGGTGAAAGCACCTTTGAAGCTCGTGCCGATTATTTCAGAGGTATTCTCTAAAATCAACATAGATGCTGTGGGGCCCCTACCGATCTCAACCAACCAAAATAGATACCTGATTACGGCAATTTGTGTTGCCTCGAAGTACCCTGAAGCTATACCGGTGGAAAGTATTACATCCCCCAACGTAATAAACGCCCTCTTGATTATCTTTTCTAGGATAGGATTTCCGCGCGAAATACAATCCGACTTGGGGACTTCTTTCCCTAGTGAATTGACCACCACATTTTTCAATAGATTCGGTATAAAGGTAACGCGGTCGTCAGTCCACCACCCCAGAGTAATGCAGTGGAAAGAGTGCATAGGACCATCAAGCGCATAATTAAGGCTTTGTGCGTGGAGTCGGGAGAAGATTGGGAGGGGGTCCTTCCTTCGGCATTATTTTCTCTGAGAACGGTCACTCACGAAAGTACCGGATTCAGTCCGACAGAGTTAGTGATGGGAAAGAATTTGAGAACTCCCAAACATTAATTTATGAGCAATGGATGGAGGAAGAATGCACGAGCCAACCAGTTGTGGAATACATACTGCAATTAATTAATAGACTTAAGCGTTGCCAAGATATTGCGACAACTAGAATGAAGGAATGCCAGCATAAAAGGAAAACGTGGTATGATCGCCAGGCCGTGGAACGGAAATTTGGGAGAGGTGATCTCGTCATGGTACTAGCCACCTCTAAACGGAATAAACTCGATGTGAATTGGATAGGGCCGGCAAAGGTGATAAATAGGATATCGGAGACGAATTATGTAATTGATTTACCCGGGAAAAGGGATAGAAGTACCATCTATCATGTAAATTTACTAAAACCATATAATCGGAGGCCCGAGTTAGTAAATCTGGTCATAGAAGAAGGCTCAGACGAAATAGAGGGGGACGCCGAAATTCCATATCCGGAAAAACAATGTACGACGTTTGACTACCAAGAAATACTGGGGGAAAGCCAACTGCAGCTTAAACTATCCCCAGCTCAGATCAACGAATTAAAAGAGGTTATTACTAAAAATAAGGACGTGTTTTCCCCAGACCCGGGGACAACCCATTTGATGGAAATGGATATCGAACTGACTTTCGACAAGCCCATTAAGACGAAACCTTATCGGATGTTCCCGAGGCAAATTAATATACTGCGAGAGGAAATTAAGCGTTTGTTAGAACTGTTTCATTGAGATAAGATAATCAGATTTCACCTCGCCCCTTATTTTAGTAGAGAGCCCAAATAGAGACCCTCGACCGTGTGTCGATTATCGTCGTTTGAACGAGGTGACTCGAGCTGAGTTTTTCCCCTTGCCAAATATGGAGGAGATCGTAGAAAAGGTGAGCGCGGCTCCTTACGTAACCGTTATGGATCTGCCAAAAGGGTACTTTCAGATTCCCCTCACACCGAGAAGGCAGAAATACGCAGCTTTCGTTACACCATTTGGCACATATATCCCCAAGAAGATGATGTTTGGATTAGTATGTGCACCCTATTATTTTTGTAAATTAATGGCCCAGGTTTTGGAGAGTTTAGAGCAGTTTGCCTTACCTTACATAGACGATATAGCCATTTTTTCCCCAAGATTGTAAGGATCACGTAAAACATATCGGCACGGTCTTGGGAAGATTGAGGAAGGCGGACTAACAGTGAAACCTTCTAAATGTAAATTCGCATAAGAGGAAGTCTTATTCCTGGGTCATAAAATTGGTTCGGAAGCAGGTCTCCAAGTGATCTTAAGGTCAAAGCCATAGCAGATTTCCCTCAACCACCACGAAAACTCAGGTACGGTCTTTTCTCGGGCTGGTGGGGTACTATGCCCATTATATCCCAAATTACAGTGCCATAGCTGCGCCATTAACCGACGCTCTAAAAGGGAAGATTAAGAAAGAAAAGATCGCTGGGATGAGAAATGTGAGAAGCTTTCGAGAGCTAAAATCCAAACTCGTCTCCCAACCCATTTTGTTTGCTCCGGATTTTTCCAAAGATTTTATCCTGCAGACGGACGCGAGCGAGGTTGGGGCCGGAGTTGTTTTGTCGCAACGGATAGGTGAGGAGGAGCATCCCATTGTTTTCCTAAGCAAGAAATTTTCCAAAGCGGAGCGCAACTACAGCACTGTGGAAAGGAATTAGCTGCGATATTTTTGGTTTAAAGCGGTAAGCATTATTTAGACGGACAAAAATTTGTTATAGAGACGGACCACAATCCCTTAACATATCTAAACAAGCTGGGGAGCACCAACCCGAGGCTGCAAAGGTGGGCGTTGAGTCTACAGCCTTTTAGTTTCGAAATTAGACACAAACCCGGGAAGCTCCATGGAAATGCAGACGGCCTCAGTAGATTAGAATAATCAGTCATCGTAAATTTTCCTATTAAATTATTTTATTCTTTTATTGTATTTGTGTGTCTACATTGTTGTATTGTGTGTGATTGTGCTGCATATGGTGAAAAAAGTATGTGTTACTGAAATCCTTTGTGTCTCTCAGTAAAGTGTAAGCACATAGATGTCTAGTACATGTAGTTACGTGTGATTTAACGTATAGTGATAAATAGTAAAATGTTAGGATTTAACTTATTCACTAAAAACTCAAATTTTTTTTTAATAAGATGTAACATTAAGAAAGAATCCAAGATCAGAAATTAAAATTTTTTATTGTAAAGTGTGGTAAAATGTTATGGAATTTTGGATTTACTTATTATCATATTTTTGAGTGTTTTTTTATTATTATATGGATTGCTGTCCTGGTTGATCTCATTGGTTAAGACATTCTTTTTTTGAGTCAGTCATAAGAACGGATCCAACATTGGACCAGAGCAGTCCAGTGAAATGGACGTTTTCAGGGGGAAGGAGTTGTGACGTCGTCACAATGGAGAAAGCGCCTCTATTCATAAACTTTCCACAGCTGGAGAAAACGTGCTTTTAGCTGCATTGTGTTGTATCAGACAGCTGGACCGTCGGCGACGGTGTTCTGGGGACACTATGGCGGACACTGGCATCGCTGCATTATTTCTATTCATGGGCAGTGATTGTACGTCTTGAATGCTGGCGCCTCTGCAGGCGGCGGCGAGGTGTTTGAAGTGCCAGATGTCAGCCGGGCCCTTGTCGCCGGGAACCTTTGAGAGGGACCGGACTTTTGTCATCTCTGCACGAATGGATGACGTGCAAGACCGTTGGTGCCGGGTGCAAAACCCTGAGGTCGGCCAATGGGGATTGATGAGGGGCGTGGAGTGAACCCGCCCTAGAGTTTAAAAGAGTGACTTCGAAAGAGGGAAGACTCCTGAGAG